>JAKOGI010000049.1:252500-302500 GCA_029747015.1 Carnegiea gigantea | reverse complement strand
ATGGTTGCCTAAAGACCATCCATTTCGATATAATACTGGTAGATTTGATGGGAATGTGGAGTATGGTTGCACTCCAGAGCCTCTTAGTGAAAGTGCTGTGTTAGCTCAGTTAGTAGGAGCTACATTTATATGTGGTAAGGGTAAAACTCAATATATGGACATCGATGAAAAGGACGATCAACAAATATGGAAAAAAAGAAGCATATTTTTCGATTCGTCATATTGGGAGTTCAACAGTCTTCGCCATAACTTAGACCTGATGCATATTGAGAAGAATGTATATGATAATTTGTTGGAGACATTATTGAACCTTGAGGGAAAATCTAAAGATAACTTAAAGGCACGAAAAGATCTTCAAGTCATAAAAATAAGGCCAGAATTTCATCCCATTCTTATACCAAATGGCAAATACAAACTCACAAGCACTCCTTACAGTTTTTCATCTGAAGAGAAGACATGACTACTTAGTGTTTTAAAGCATCTGAGAGTCCCCGACGGGTACGCAAGCAACATATCCCGCTGTGTTATTTGAAGGAGCATAAATTGTTTAATTTGACAAGTCATGATTGTCACATTCTTATGCAAGACTTGCTCCCGATGACATTAAGGGTGGTAAAAGATAATGATCTTGTAGATGTTATTTGGGCTCTATCGACATTTATGGCGGAGTTATGCGTCAAAGAGCTTACTATTGAGAAGCTAGATGAAGCTGAAACTAACGTGGTTATGACACTATGTAGAATGGAGAAACTATTCCCCCTTAGTTTTTCACTATTATGGTGCATCTAATCATGCACTTAATTAAGGAAGCAAAGATTAGAGGACTAGTTTTATATAGGTGGATATATCCAATTGAAAGGTTGAATTCACGCTTTCAATATATACTTAAATATTAACTCTAAAAATGTATTCAAGTGTTTATATGCATGTGTTTGATATAGGTTTCTAGCATCCTTGAAAGCCCTTGTATGTAATAGGGTGCAACCTGAAGGTTCAATAGCAGAGGGATATATTGCCCAAGAGTGTACAACTTTTTGCTTGAGGTATTTCCGAGGAGTGGAAATGGTTTTTAACCAACCGCAAAGAAATGATGCCGCCAACCCAAACGAGGATATGTATCTATTTGGCCTGCTTGGTCAACTAAAAGGAGAAGTAGAAATGGTTAGCCTTATCTATGTGCTCCATTATTTTTCCACGTGTAATTTAGCTGTCAAACAGGGAGGTTAAAGAGCCTGAATCAAGATTCTTTAGAGCTATGGCTAGTGACCCTTACCTAATTGTTAAGAGGATGAATGCATTTGTCACCAATGAATATCGCTTTCACACTCGAAAGAGAGACGAGTTAAAGAAAACTCAAAATTTCAGGTTCATGGTGGATGCTGAAAGCACAACATATTACGAAAAAAATTCTTGATATCATTGAGTTAGATTATTATTATGAGTGTAAACTGGTATTATTTTGATGTGATTGGGTGAATGTGAATTCACAGGTTCTAAAGAAGGATAAAAGAGGTTTCACTCTTTTAAAATTCTCACATAGGATATATGAAGGAGAAGCTTTAAAGGATAATCTATATATCTTTTCATCTCAGGCACAACAAGTATTTTATGTGGAAGATGAGAATGATAAGGGATGGGAGCATGTCATTAGGGTGAAACCAAGGGATGCTTATAGTTTAGGATCATTACAAGTAGATGAAGAGCTTTATCCCAATGCATGCCTCTAACATTTGCAATGAGGATGGATATAGAGATCCAGTGAATTAGGCTACGGTTGAGTGACGGTTCTTCAAACCAAGTTGGTTAATTAGCTTATGTTTGAGATTTATGAAAGATTGAAATGTTAAGTTGGTTTTTTTCTATTTTGGAAGACATTTTATCCATTTGTTATTATTGAATCTTGTTGGGAATGACTTTGTTTTTTGGTAGTTTGGAAAGAAATTTTTTTTAGAGTTGTGTATCATTGTTTTATTTTGTAAAAAGTTACATATACAAGCCGAATTATTCATTTCACAAAAGGTATACCTAAATTACTTTTCTTTTTGTCATAGATTTTCTTTGATCTCTTCGGCTATCTAATAGGCGTGTTTCTTGTTCAGGTGTCAAAGATAGTTTGCAATCATGTTTCGTTCTAGGCGCACTTACAAAGATTATTTAAGCTCTGTACAAAATGAAGAAGCAGCCCCTGAGCATTTGACTTTAGACTTAGTGAGTGATGAGGATATTGATGATGATGATGTCAACAATGAGGATAATGTGGCTCAAATATATTTTGATTAGGATCTTATTCATATTCAGAAGGGTTCAATGATGATGAAGAGGTGTTGGTCATAGGTAATTGTCCTAGTAGTCAAAGGTTTTGAATTGATTAATTTCAAGAATTTTGAGGTATCTAGTGTTATGCTTGGTTAGATTAATTATTTCATTTTTAATTATATGTGGAGAAGGCAACGTCATTAAACATAGAGGGAGAATCAATGTCAAAATTATGTAGAGTTTAGATGCTCCTAAGAAGATTCTTGGTACCATTGAATAAATTCTTACAACCAGTAAAAAAGGCAGGAAGTATGTTTAATAGGCTTCTTGCTGATGTGGCTAGGTGGCCTGAATTGTGTCCCCTGCACTATAAAGACTGGTGTTTAGTTCCTGGAGTTGTAAAGGATCGAGTTATAGCATATGCGCGGGTGAGTTATATTGGGTAATGATATATGATATATGAATTGGCAGTTTTGCTGATCTTTATAATTCTTTTCCCCAAATTGTAGAAGAAGTTTATGCTAGCATCAAATGCATTGGTTGATTCCAAAGTTTTGAGTTCTGTTGGGGAGAGGTTAAGGGATTACAAACGATCATTGAGGGTGAAATATATGAAGAAAGATACTACTAAGGAGCAATTGTATGCATTGCCATTACCTGAGTCTGTAAAAGAGAACAAGATTGCTCATCCTAAAGGAGTTGGTGATCCAACGTGGTTTGGATTTGTGTATCTTTATTTTTTTGATAAGTTCAAGGTAAGAGTTATTATTGATTACTGATTATGTTTATATTTCTAGTTTATTATTTGAATACAACCACCTTAGTAAACTTTTGCTTTTTAATGTGACATCTATATGCTTGGCAATATTCTGAGATTGGCGCAAGAGTTAGGGGGAAGCTTTTGCATACTTACACAAGCGGATCACAAAGTCATGCAGTTAAGCAGGATAAATTTGTATGTGTTATATGGTTTCAGGAGAGAGAACATAACAGTAAATTTGGGCCAATTGAGTGGTTTGTTACGACTCATGAAACAAAGGATACGACTTTTCATGAGTCTGTTACCACAAAGTTTGTAGTAATATGAGGGGCACTTATAGCCATCACTCCTTTATTTTTTTTTAACATTTTTTTTTTCAATGACATTGACCATTTTATTTCATCTTATTGTACTAATTTATATATGATCTAAACTTTCCATTTTGTTTTGTTTCTAAGGAATTAGTGATGACTATGATTAAAGAAAAAACTGGATCTTCTAAAGTTCAGTTCTCAGAAAAAACCTTAAAGGTGAAAAGTATCTACCATAAGCTGATGGGTGTTGAAAGTCATAGAAAGCTTATTGGGTTTAGTAGTGGCATGACCACAAAAGATTTGCATGCTAAGCATCAAAAGAGTGAATCTAAGCTGTTAGTGAAAGCTCTCAACAAAATGTTGACCATGCAGAATCAAATTGATATCTTGACTGTAAAGCTGTTGCCCAAGCTACAAACTCTCAACCTGAATCAATATGTAGTACTTCAAAATATGTATTTAATTTGACAAGTGTTGCTTATTTCTTGTCTAATGTACATGAATTATGTGTAGAATACTGGTTCATTGCAAAACTTGGTCAGTAATACACAATGTGATCAAAGAAGCCATGAGTCACACGTGTTTGGAGATGCCCTTTCAGTCTGACATGTGTTAAGTAGGCATGTAATAGTGTGATTTTTTTTGGGGGGGGGGAGTAAAAGGTATACTGGCTTAATTATATTATAGTGCTCTCTATCAATAATTTTTTTTTAATGGGTATGTAGTTCAAAGAGGTTCGAGTTCATCAAAGCATATCAATGTAGAGCCTAATAAACAACAAAAACAACAAAAAAATATCCAAGTTTGTACAAATTATATATTTTATTATATTCTTTATTGTATAATAATAATTTTACATTTCTTATCCCATAGTATTTATGGAAGCCATCAAATTATCCCACTCCTAGTAGAGGGGCTCCTACACGTAAGCAACCTATTAATCGTGATGGTAGACCTACTCCTAGTGGCGAGACTTCTACTTTAGCTGGTACTTCAAATCAAAAGGTATTTTTTAAATATGACATTTGTCATTCTAAATGATATGTTAGTTGCATATATGATTATCAAGTCATTATTTATTTTTTTCTTTGCTAGAGAACCATCATGGGAATAAACAACAAGTTCATTGAGCAAGGAAATTTCAAACAACCAAAGTCAAATTTGGTGTATCCAGTATGTCTTTTTTTTTAAAATAAACTTGCTTTCCTGCCTCCTTTTTTTGTATAAATTTAAGTGATACAAGAGCTTCAATATATCTGTTTAATATTCTATACCATTTATGTTTTATGCAAATCCTTACAAACATATACACATTTTGCTAGTTGCCTTACAAGAAAGTGATGAAGATAATAAAAAAGGTGCTGAAAAAGAATCCTGACTCAATTAGAAAGTACACTCATGGTGAAAAGAAGGTTTTGACGCTTTGTTATATTATGGGCATGGTAAATATGGTCTTATCTTTAATGACTTCTCAATTTTACTGTGATAGATTCAAATCACATGTTTACAAGTTGAACGTATGCGATTACAAAGCTGATCAACAAATGGTTGACAAGGTATTACTTGAGAGACTACAAAATGTGAACATCGCGAGTTCAACCATTTAGTTTAAAAATTTTAAGTTACATATTTTTATGGTAATGAGCTGTTTGATTTGTGTTGTGCACTGAAATGCCCTATCATGGCTTGGTTGATTTCTTGGATTTGTTCATGGTAATGGGTTGGATTTGTGTTAGATACTCCAGGTGTATGGCCTGTTGAGTTGATTTGCTCCGGCATGTGGCCGTTGAGATTGTGAAGAGTTTTTTTTTTTTTTTGGTTGTTGTATTTATGACATGTTGTAAAAGGAAATTAGCCAATTTTTAGGTGGAACTCTGCCGAATTTTTTTGGTTGTTGTATTTATGACATGTTGTAAAAGAAAATTAGCCAATTTTTAGGTGGAACTCTGTCGAATTTTTTTCAAAATTGGGGAATTTGCTAAAAAGACTAACCTAAGGGTAAGAATGTTAAATAATGTTTGTCGAGCGAGAGTACGTAGTTATGAAGACTAATAGATATTACATCTTGCAATTTTTTTTTCTCTTATTAATGTTTGTTGTACTTAATTTTAATGTATGAATTTGGTGATTTCAGGTTGTAGCCAAGGGCAGCATGCCACAAAACTGGATATGAAGTCTGGGTTCGTGAAGTGCTCCTTTGGAACTGTGGAGTTCTACACTAGCCCATGCGTTCTGTTTAGCTTCATTTATATATATGTGTATAGCAAACAAACTCAACTTTAGGTAGTGGGTACATACTTTACAGGCATATTGAATTCAGTTTCGTAATTTTCATTATGTGGCTGAACATTAGTTATTCTTTAACTTAATTGATGACAATTTGTTCATGGTTACCTAGTTGTCGTACTTTTTCTATCATTTAAATTATGATCAAATATATAATTTTCTCTCCCTTCCTCTACCTCACCCCCCTCTCTCTCTCTACACAAATATAAATATATGATTATGATACGTTAGCGAATATAAATTATTTGTATTTTTAAATACAATGACTTTAATTTCTTTTATATGAAAATTTTCCTGCCAAGATTAGTTACTCGCTTAAATCATTTGAAAGTTAGTTATCAAATGTATAACGGTGCACTTATAAATGAGGGAATGGTGAGACTAAATTTTTTCTTAAAAGTTACTCTGGCAATGGATACAAGCAAGGGGAATCTACCTATGCCTATAAGCGTGGTAGATGATGCAGTCTTCCATGGATACAAACATGGGTACTGCACTATCGGCCACGCTTATTAAGTGAGGCGAATTTTTTTCCACTGATACCTTATGCACGCTTACCTTAAGCATGATGAATAGACCCTGCCACGGATATAAGTGTAGAAGGAGACAAATTTGAGCATAGGTAGATGCAACGTTTCTTGTAGTGAAATGCTTGTGTTTTCCCCTCATTCCAAACAAGAGAAAAAAATTCACTTTCCTTTTATATTTTTTTCTTTCACATTTTTTTCCTTCAACTTTTCTTTCTACCAAATTTTCTGAAGATCAAACGGAACCTTTGTTTCTCCATTCACAACAAAACAAAAGGTAGTATATTGGATGCATTTCATAATCACATCAACTGAAGACACTCTATAACCCAATTTAATCATAACTGCACGCAAGAAAGTCCAGTATGCATGATCATACACTTTACTCATATCAACCCTCAGAACCATATAGCAATTTTGATAATTTTGAGCAAGCATTAGAATGAAATTCTTCTTAGGAAATTAAGAGATTGTCAGAAATAAGTAGATCTTCTTTCAACATGATTCAAATAATTCATCAATATTTAAATTTCTCATCCAAATTCTTGTGTTTTCCTCTCAATCCACATAAGAGGAAAAACTTACTTTTTTCCTTCACATTTTTTTCCTTTAACTTTTCTTTCCTCAAATTTTCTATGGATCAAACGGAACCTTAGTTTCTCCATTCACAACAAAACAAAAGGTAGCAGATTGGATGCATTTCATAGTCACATCAACTAAAAACACTTTAAAACCCAATTCAAACATAGCAGCACGCAAGAAAGTCCACTAATGATGATCATACACTTTGCTCATATTAACCCTCACAACCATATACCAATTTTGACAATTTTGAGCAAGCATTAGGATGAAATTCTTCATAAGAAATTAAGAGATTGTCAGAAATAAGTAGATCTTCTCTTAAAAAAAGAAAAAAAGAAAAAAAGAAAGAAGCGTGTCCGGCATAAAAGCATAGTGTTTGGGAAATAATCTATGGGAGAACACCTTCGAGTCAATTAGAGATCACTTTTGAACAAGCTTGTAGACAACATTGCATAAACTAATACGTACACTGTAAATGCACCAAGTTGTCGGATTAGACACCTTAGGAATAAGCACAATGTTGGTGTGATTCCGTCTTGATGGAATCTCACCTCCATTCATAATATTCAACACCACCTTTGTCACATCGGCTCTAATCAAGCACTCTAGCATTGGTGAGCCTAGCATCCACACAGTCAAGGACTTGATTGAAGTTAGAAGAACCTGACAAAGTAAATAAATCAGAAGAAAATCTGTTGATAACTTCCTCTGTCGCTAACTCCCTATCGTTATTTTTCAGTTCCACAATGTCTCTCTTCCATGGAGCCAACAGGTATTAGAATCCATGTGTTCGGGAAAATTCATTTTGGCTCATTTGGACCAAAAGTTTCCTCCATGCAGACTGTTGACCAAAGAGTAAAGGTCACATTATGGCACTATAATTCCCCTTTTATACAACAGTTTCAAGGCATTTAATTTAGTATTAAACAGCCACATTAATTCCCTACTTCCGTTACGAGCTTTGTGCTATTATATAAAGGGATAAGCAGATAATGATACAAGCGAAGAGGCTAATATCCCAAGATCAGTTCTATCTCTGCCCTATCCCTCACGCTAAATTTAGCCATCATAGAGATATGAGTTTGGAGTGTGAACCTCACTGGTGACTCTAGTAGCCACCATGATTGTGGCCAGCATTCAGCAGGCAAGATTCAGGAAATGCTTCCGCAATAAGGTAAGTCCTTAACTTTTCCAACAGTGGTATCAGAGCCTAGCTTGCATGATACTGGCCCCAAACTGATACATTCTTATTAAGCATGAATAGCATGATTCTGAATTATATACAAGAATGCAAAACTATGTGTTTATGTGAATTGTTAAAATTGTTAATATGTTCATGCTCAGATATGAAAATACCACATTTGATAATCTGTTATTTATGCTCAGATTAAATTAATTCTGTGTGAATATGCTGAAATGCGTCAAATGAGCACATAATTACGGTTGTTTCTGCGAATTATATAAAAATGATAATCTGATATGTCTTAACAATTTTTTTCTTCAAAAAAAAAATTATGTGCGAATTGAAAGGGACATATTTTGGTTATGCGAGATCTTAATACATTCCTGTTCTAAAATATAGATGCCCAAGTATATATGAACTAAATGTTTTTATATGCTCATGGAAATCGCATACATCAGTATCATGCCAAAGTCATGTTTCCAAATTTATGCATGATGAATAAAAATATTATTTTCATTTGCTTAATGAGATAGCCGAGACCCCGACCCCAGAACTGAATAACCCAAAACACAACCTCTTTGCCTCGACTTGGCTCACCAGCCCCAAAGACATAAACCAAAATTAAAAAAAGGGAAAATGGATAAAGAGATATGCCCGAGACCCATCAGAACCGCCTGGAGGGATGGCGTATGTGGGTCACGCACCGCCGATGAAGATGACTTTTGGCCGTTTTCTTCCTCCAGTTAGCCTTCAATTTCGCTGATCTACGTCCTCCAGTTAAAAGACCACCCAAATAACCCAATGGAGTGGCACGTGTGCCACACGCGTGGTCGCCTGAGTGGCGCGTTGCACTAGTGGACGGCTTCTGGCGACTCGCCGGCGGCCGATCTACACGATGGTGGTGGTGTTTTCATCGGAGGATAAGCAAATGAAGAAATGAGGCTTGTAAACACGGCACATGTGTGGCAGATTCATCACTTGGGTTGTATGACGGTCTCTAGACGCCGTTCCTCGAACCGAAGGCGACCATGGCCACCTGGGAGCACGATGAAGTCGAGGCTGAAAGACTAATGTGTCGGCTGAGTGCCGAGAGCAGCCATCGGGGTTGAGAAAGAGAGAGGCAGAGGTTAAGGGCTAGAGAGAGACTGCGAGAGGCAGATGCTTCTAGGTAAAGGGTTCGAAGAAGGAATGAAATAAAAATATTTGAGGGTCTTGAGCTTCATTGTGTTTTTTTTGTGCTTCTGATATGTATATTTATAAGAAAAAAAAGAGGGTCTGAGTTCTATTGAGACATGGTGTATTATTTGGGCCATTTTTATTCTGGGCGACATCCTTCTTCTTTCGGCATGATACCATCTTCCACTGAGGCATATCATATATTGTTAATTAGTTATGAATGCTTGAAATTGCTATTGTTATATTAATATGTTTAATATTTATCACATGTCAATTGAAATATAAATTAGTTTTATATTTTAAATTGCAATAGTTACCTTTTGTGTTGAAATATAAATTTGTTTTGTATTTCATACAACATATGAGTTGGTTAATGATGACATATGAATTTGTTTGATATATGTATTCAAATGTAAATTAGTTTTACATGGATAAATATCTATGTGATATTTACATCCCTTTTGATCTATAAATGAATACATTTCATGAATTATATTATATAAATATGTTTTATATAATATTCAATTACATGAATATGTTTCATGATTTAATACATAAACATGAACAATTATGAGTCAGTGAATTGTTCAGTCAATACCCTAGTTAACAAAAATGATTATTTTAGTAAATAAGTTTCATGCTTTTATTTGGATATATAGGGTATTTGATGAATTTGTTTCATGAAAATTTAAATTTGCATGATTATATGAATACATTTCATGTAATTTGCGATTTTTACTTTGAATTCGTTTCATTTAAATTATATTATATGGATTTGTTTCATGTTATAATTTCGTTACGTTCGATTAAATGAATATGTTTCATGTTAACTACCAATAACTAGCTCTGTATAAATATGTTTTATATATATACAAACTACATGAATTGCAGTATATTTGCTAGTTGTTTTGGCACTTATTCTAGCCCAAAATTAGCGGATATGAATTTGTTTCATGTTCCTATTAATTATGTAATTTAATAGTATTTTATGAATCCGTTTCATAAAATCTAAATTTATAAAATTATGAATGTGTTTTATAATTTATGAGTGGCATTTGAATAAGTTTCATGCCACCTATAATTATATAAATGTGTCTTATATAATGATTCCTTGGGCTATAACGTATTTCGTTTGTAACATGTTATTAGTCGGATATATTTCACAATATATAGATTTATTTTATTATATAAATACGTTTTATATAATAATCTGAATTTTATGGTTGATATGTCATTTATAGAGTGTAAAATGACATACCAGTAGTTAGATAACTTCGTTTTGTATGACGTTAAAACTTCGTGTAAATTCATTTTACATGATTAAAACTGAATATCATTTTGATACTTCTGAAGAGTTAATTCGTTTAACATTAACTTATCCAAAAATTTTGTTTTATAGAAAAATGTGATAACTAAATTGTTAAAACTTCTAATTCATGTTTGCGTGTGATGATTATGAGCTTAGCGAAATTTTCAATCATGCAACATAAATAGTGAAGTGTTTGATAATTTAATTATTAGAAAATATATCTACTGTCCATCTTTTAATATATACTTTCAGATATGGCAATTAACATGTGGTCGGTAATTTGTTTACCAATGTAGAACTTGATAGCACTGACTATGATAAAAAATTGTCAGAAGATTCAGTTTCTTCTGAGTAAGTGCGAAGTGTTAGCACACTCGTCAGGTTCTAAGTCTCCTACAATGGCAAAGGTGGTACTATTAATGAGCAGTATCGAGAAAATTTAAAGGCATACCAACAATGGTTCGAGAATGGATCGATTAATATGCTATACTTTTTGTACTGCTCAAGGGATAGGACCAATTGGCTTATTGTCATACCAACCAAACCAATGACGAGAGTGGATCAGCAGTACACTCTACCTACTGCATATCAACAAACGGACATGACGACTATCGTCGAACCTGTGAATGACGCCATCCCTGCATCATTAGTGGATGAAAGTGCACCACCAGAAGAGGTTAATAATGAAATAGGGTTCTCATTCATTCAGGGTAATGACGAGATAGATGAGGTAGAGAATGATGAGGGTGATGAAGACGGAGAATGGGGTGACGGTAATGAAACAGATGAAGCTAAAGAAAATTTGCATTTGTATGATGATGACGACGCTAACATTGATAAGGATGAGGATGCAGCTGAGGATGCAGATGATTGAGTGGGTATGAATTCTTATGTACTTGAGTACTTTGCATGTCAAACAATTGGTTATGACTTTACTTATATTGTATGAATGAGCTTTGCAAAATATGTGTAACCTACGTACCTATTATGATGTATGAGGAAAACGGTTTTTATGTGCAATCATTATATATTTGTACTTGGCTTTGTTGTCACTTATTTCAGGTATGGATTCAAGTTCTCGTCGAGTAAAGTCCTCTCCTCGAGGTAGAGGACGAGGGCGTAGGAGCTCTGCTGTAGATCCGACTGCAATGGACATTGATCCATCTTCCCCCCAGGTACCTTATTTATCAGTTCAGCCAGAAGTGACAATGGTTGCTTACATACCAGGTATTTCAGGGCCACTGCCTCCCCCATTTGGGGCTTTCCATCATCAGACCTCATACATTCTCAACCAAAGTATCATGTACGGCCAATTTGCCTACAACATTCCTCCAAACCCCCATGTTGTTCACACTGTGCAACCCACTCCCCAACCCACTCACCCTGACACAAATCGGTCCTAAAAGAACATTAGAAGTGGCAAAAGTGAAGCACAATCCAGTCATGGGAGCATTCAAGCTAAGACTTGGATTGAACCAGATGGTAATGGGTAAGTTTTCATTTGTTATATCTTATAAAGTACTACATGAATTTTGCATAACAAGTAATGAATTTTATGTGTTATATTCAATTAGGTTTCTCCCTAATGATGATGCTGTAAGTAAGATTTCGCTCATATTTCAAAGCAAATTTGACGGAGCTTGGCCTACTTGGAGCAAAGTGCCCAAACTAGTATGAGATTTGTGGTTTGGAGAGTTCAAGGTAACTACAGTGACTTCGTATTAACAGTTTCAGAAATAGGCGATAAATTACTATTGAATTATTTGATGTGTTATTTGTGTTCATAATTGCAGAAGTGGTTTACGTGGGATCCGGTCCATGAGGACCGTATAAGAAGGAATTTTGAAAACCGAGGCAATGCATGCTTGAGAGACTTCTTTGGCAAAGCAAGGAAGCATAACAAGAAGCCTGTTTGGCTCGGTGATGCTCAAGGGGAGAGACTCCAACAGCACTGAACGAATGAACATTACAAGAAATTACGTGAAAAAGCCCAGAAGAACCGACTGGGAACTTCAGAAAGTGGTGGCCCATCTCTTCACACCTGTGGCTCGATCCCTATGTATGAGCATAGGCGGCGTCTGGTAAATGAATTAATGTTTGCTACGTATTTGTTTAAGTTTAATACTGTATTTTGTGTTATACTTGACATCATTCTTCCTGGCACGTACATAGAGGAAACAACTTGGGACGGAGCCTACTATTGTTGAATTATTCAGTCGCACTCACAAACTCCAGGGCAAAGAAGATGCCCCTTGGGTTGACAAGAAATCACAACAAACATATGTAAGCAATTAGCTATTCTCAATCTTCATTGGTAGTTCAACATGAACTCGTATACTTTATTTTAAGTTATTGTACTACGCATGATTTCTTGCGCATGTTACGGTATTGTAGGAAACCTTTGAACATGATTTTCAAAATGTTATCAACTCTCAAGGGACCGGGAATGGCTCTTCTCAAGATCCAAACCAGCCATTTCCAAACCCATATAAGTTGTGGGTGAAGATGTTCAAGAACAAGAAGGATCGCATTTACGGCATTGGTGACGAGGCTGTCAACATGAGGGAATCCGGTTACTTCAATCCCACTTAAAGATCCGATATTGTTTTTATATTAAAGTTCCAACGACCATGGTTATACATTGAATTTACTTAATTGCAAAGCTAGTATAGTACTTCACTGAAATGCCTGTCAGCAGGTACCGGTTCTACGCCATCACTACAAGAGCTCAATGACTTAAGGGGTGTAGTAACCAACTTAGGGTGTGAGCTATCTTCACAAGCTAAAAGCTACCAGTTGGTTATGGAGAAATGTAAGCAACTGGAGGAATCCAACAGATTGCTGACACAAAGCAACCAACAATTGAGCCAACAAATGATGAGCATCAATCAGCGCGTCCAAGCTTTCTTTCAAATGCAACAGGCGTCTAGCTCGGGATCTCAGCCACCATTTACTCATCATTCGCAACATAATGAGGAAGATGGTGAGGCAGAGGAAGACGAAAACGAAGACGAAGAGGAACAGGAAGACCTTGGTGATTGAGCTGGTTGCAGTTTTCCTTCAGCTGGTGGCTCTTCTGCTTGATTCTTCACAAAGTACATCTCTTACTGCTTGCTTTCCCTCCCCTTTCTGCTAATTTCACTCCCTTCCCCCTGGTGCTTATTTCACTCCCCTCCGATTTGGCACTTGCTTCTCCCTCTTCTACAAACATATATATATATATATACATATATATATATATAGATATATATATATATATATATATATATATATATATATATATATATATATATATATATATATATATAACTTCATTCTCAATTACTGGTAACTTCGGGTTAATTTATTTGGATTTGTGGTTTGTGATATGTACAGACTTTATTTGGGACTTATAGTTTGTGATATGTAGAGAGTTTATTTGGAACTTGTGGTTCGTGAATTAAAAACCCTTGGTTGGAAGTGTTGTATTGAATGTGAAATTCCACCTTTATGTGGCTTGAAATTGTTGAGAACGCTTCGAATAAAGCCCTATTCGAAGCCATTCGATGTTGATTGAGTGCGAAGATCTTGTAAATTTCTTACAAGGAGTAATTTGTATGTACGGATTTGATCAAAAACAAACGATTTTATTTTTTTAAAAAAAGAAACCTAGCGACGGAATGGCGACGGATTGGGAGGAAAAAAAAAAATTTTGATAGGGGGCGACGGACTGCATAATCCGTCGCCATCAGTGACGGAATTTCCGTCGTTGATGGCGACGGATGATTAATTCCGTCGCCACCCCCTGCCCCGCCACTTTTTCCCGCCAAAAAAAGTATGTCGCAATTTCTGTCGATGAATCCGTTGCCAATGACGACGGAATTTTGAAATTCCGTCGCCAGGTACTCAACGACGAGCGAAAATCCGACAGCCGTATTCCGTCGCTGATGTTAAAATTTCGTCGCTAATTAACCATATTCCGTCGCTAATTCCGTCTTTATTAGGCATTTTTCTTGTAGTGAACTTATCCCACTTTTGAGTATATGTGGGATTAGTTTAACATCAGGTTCATTTAGATTAATTTCCTCACAAAATTCTTGATCTAAAGTTGGTATTGCATAAGGGAAAAAGGCTAAGGGAAATATAGAGACGCTAAATAGCATGTGTGAGTGCTATAAATATGGAAATAAGGGACCTTACGCTGGGGATTGTCCTGAGTCAATTAAGGTACTTTCTTTCACATTTGCTCCTGTATAATATGTGTGCTCCCAAGCATTAGTTGCCCATTATGATCCTCAGTGGATTGTAAACATGGGAGCAACTAAGCACATATTTTGGAACGAGTTGATGACGTGAACTTTCATCGCTACACTGCGGGTTCACGCATTTTCGTTTTTGGTAACAACCATGAAGAAGGTGTCCTTAAAATTAAGGACGTATCTCCATGAGGAGAATGCAATGCTTCTTCACAATGCTCTTTATGGACCTAGGTGCCACATTCCCTTGTGTCTTTTGTTTATGCGATTAGTTTTCTCATTATTTTGAATTAGATGTCTTAAGCATCATAAACAATGGCAATTTATTTGGCCATGACACATTCAAAAGTGTTTCAATGCTTTGGACGAAGCAAGACATTTTTTTTAATCTTTGCCTCATGTTTGAATCTGTTTTAGGCATGCTCGACTTGACCATGAGGGTCAAGGTAGACTTGACAAACTAGCTAAATATAGTCTTTCTAAGACCAATTCACTAGGCTTAAGTTGTTAGATGTGAGTTGAGTTTAGCTAGTAAAGCAAGTATGAAGTCTTTTGGTAAGACTTTGAGGGCATCAACTCCCTAGAATTCATTCACTTTAGACATTTGCGGGTCCATGAATGTGAGAGCACATCATGAAACTATTATGATATAGGTATGTGTACCTATCATCACAACGCTATTAAGTACTTGATGTGTTCCTATACTTTATAGCGATGGCATGACTCATTTGGAATAGAGTATTTGAACTCTTCAAACCAATTGAGATCGTGAAAATCTTCTTCGTGAAGGTTCGTGAAATGAATTCTCGTAATGTCAATTTTGTTAAGGATGAGTTCCTTAGCATTTGGTGAAATTTAAAAGGACCTCACTTTATCTGCGTTACAACAAGACCTTCAACCATCACTCGGCGAGGGAGAGGATTTGAATTCTCACTTAGGCACCGAGGATGGTACAATAGTGAATTTTGTCTGTTAAGGAGAATGAGATTCATCCTCAATGGATAGTGGATTAGTTCTCTCCATGCTCAGGAATCCATACCTCTTAGAGTAAGGGGGAGGAATTCCTAGTCCAATACCTCTTAGAGAAAGGGGGAGGGATTTCTCAATTAGGCAGACAAATAATGAAGGTCCCAGGATCCAAAGGAGTGGGGATGAAAGAAGACGTTTTCCTACGTTTTCTTATCAAAAGGGGATTTATTCACCACATCACAAATAATGGATGAATGCCAGGAGGGATGAGATGGACTCAATGGCAGGAATAAGGTTGAGAACTCGTTGATCCTCCACCTTGGAGTAAGTCTTTTATAAGGTTTCAAGATAAAACGTTAGGTAGATGGTTTAATCGACAAGTTCAGACCCTGCTACTGCTAGCCCTCGTCGCCCATTTGAACTTTGAGATGTTCAAAATGGACATGAAGGTTGCTTTCCTCAATGTTAATCTTAAGGAAGAGATTTATATGGACTAGCCCATTGGTTTTGTGTCAAAGGGATAAGAGGACTAGGGGAGTCGTCTTAAAAGGTCTATATATGGTTTTAAGCAATCTACCAGGTTTTGGTACTTTGGATTCCATGGAGCCATAAGTTAGGCTTATCTATGGTTTCAGAAGACCATTGTGTATGTCAACAACCAATAGGTGGATTGTGTTTCTTCCAGGCTTTGGTAACATGTTGTTGGCTGAGAAACAACTTGGAGGTGATTGAAGCTGCTAAAAGTAGCTGTCCTATATCTTTGGGATGAAGGGCATCAGTGAAGCAAGGTATGTCCTAACAGTGGAAATAATCTAAATCCGTTCCAAGATGCATGTGTCCAAATGCTTGGAACGTCTTTTGGATTTATAATTCCTAACTTGAAGATCCTCCAGTTGAAGAGGGTCTAGCCTTAAGTCTTGTTCAATTACCTAAAATAGGTGATAAAATGGAGACTATGAACAACATCCCTACGCTAGTGTCGTAGGAAGTTTAATGTAAGCCATGTTATGTACACGGCCTGACACTGCTTTGCGATTAGTTTGATAAGTCGTTATCAAAGTAACCCAAGACTTGTTGATTAACAAGTCGTCAAGAGAATCAAGCGCTACCTTCATGGTATTGCTAACTTAGTCTTTTCCTATCAAGGAGGAGGCCTTATGTTGAGAGGATACTCAAATGTCGGTTGAGGTGGTGACCCGGATGAGTTTAGGTCAATCCTCGGAACATGTCTTCACCCTGGGTGGGGGAGCCATGTTATGGTGCAGCAAGGAACAAGAACTGTACGACAATGGAGAGATTGTGTATCTTGTTACCATAAAGATAAAGGTATTGCCATGAGGTATATATACACTAATAAGGTGATTATGTTCCCTTGACTAAACCTATTCCTAGTGATGTGTTCAAAGCTCATTTGTTGAGTCTAGGAAATCATAAGGTTTAGTACTTAGATGTATCTTATTCTGTGATGGACATGTTTCTTTTACATATGAGCAAAATGCTTACAATTTATTGTTACAAGTTAGGCATATTAAAATGTCACAGGCTTCTGATTGACCTTATCACACAGGCAATCACCCTAACGCTTGAGTAGCTGGTAGGATGAGCCTGAATCGTATTTGCACTGGGTGTGCAATATTGATTACTCACACTGGAAGTGTATGAGTAAAATGAATATAATCGCCTTAGTGTGTCTAAGATGAGACTCAAGAGAGTCGCGTATGAAACAAGATTTCATATTGAAGCCTTAAAAGCCGAATCTTGAGTGTTAAGATTAGCATTCAGTATGTTGATCTAGTGACTCAGGTTAGATTTTTATGTGAAAATCTAGACTGACGATTCGCATGGCATAAGGAGTGACATACCCCCCAGAATGGGAGCTATGCCATGACACACATTTTATACTGTGTGTGCTTATAAGACGGCCACTATATGGAGTAACAATTAACTTCCCTATCTCTTGCCACTGTGTGACTCTATGGACGATGACCCTTTGACTTAAAGCTATGACATGAAGTTAAAGCTTGATGATGCTACCTTAATGTGTTTCTTACGGGTCATGATGTATACGGTTCAGCGAGAACACGTTAAGAAAGCAGTTAAGTTGAGATGGAATTTCATGAGTGTTTAAAGAAAAATCTGTCCGTCATCACCAAATCAGCCCTGGCGATTATATTGAGTATATAATCATCTGATATCATATGGCATCAAGGGACTGTGTATGCCACTGGTGATGCTGAGGATGATTTGGGGTATCGAATTTGGTGAAAGTGTTACGTCAGTTAGATGGTGACTTGATATAACACTGCTTGTTTATTTCTAATCGCACACTCCATTCCCAGTATGAAGTGTGAGGAATTTATTGGCAGAAAAAAATGAAATTTGTGGTCTATGTGACCGAGGGGGAGCTGTTGACGAAAGAGTAACAGTCACATTATAACACTATAATTCTCCTTTTATACAACAGTTACAAGGCGTTTAATTTAGTATTAAACAGCCACATTAATTCCCTATTTCCATTACGAGCTTTGTGCTATTATATAAAGGGGTAAGCAGATAACGAATAAAAGCAAAGAGGCTAATATCCCAAGATCAGTTCTATCTCTGCCCTGTCCCTCACACTAAATCTAGCCATCATAGAGATATGAGTTTGGAGTGTGAACCTCACTGGTGACTCTAGTAGCCACCATGATCGTGGGCAGCATTCAGCAGGCAAGATTCGGAAAACGTTTCCGCAATAAGGTAAGTCCTTAACTTTTCCTATAAACCAAACGTACACAGATCAACCATATATAATATAATATAGTTGTTCTTGCAAAAAAATATATATATATAACTATACACTCCAATAAATGCTCATCAAAATCTATATCGTATAAAACTTCATCTCCACAAATAAACATCTATTTACGTACCTTAGATACTTATTTAAAATAGTTATTGTGTATCATTTCACAATATGGATAAAAGGTAAGGATTTATTTAATAGAATACATCCGGAAAAAAGTTAATATGATATGGTAGAACCATATGAAAGACACTATAGTTTATTCGAACATTCAAACGTCCAATAGAATGTATGGGTATCATTTTAGTTGTGCTAATTACCCAAACAATATTCTAATATGAATCTTCTATATACATTGAAGAATCATGAATGTTACTTTTTAAAATATGTATTCTATTATTTAAAAGTTTGACTTCAATGTAATGCACAGATCGCTATCAGTATATTATAAAAGGTAAGTCAATATAATGGGATGAAAGTTGATGAATATTAGTTTCAAAAAAAAAGGAATGAAGAAGAAGAATCTAGGGCATGCAGTAGATTCAAGACTTTTGGTTTGCAAATTACAATTGATTAAATAGAAATCACCACTACTATTCTTTTTGAATCTATAATAATGCATAAGATGATATATTTAATTTCATAGACATTGCATGCATGATCAGTTAGCAGCTGATTGGCAAAATTGGATGAATAATCACTAATCTTCGAGTTTGATTATGTCCATACGATGTATGATCCTTTTGTTTCATAGAAAGTTTCGGTTAATAAAATATAAGGGTTGGCATACATATTTCCAAGTCATTACTTGGTTAACAATGCATAAATAATACTATCTATGTATTAGGTCTGCATTGTGAGATGGTCCAAACGTACCATATAGCCTCTGCAACTACAATCCTACAAAAGTAAACTCACTCTTTTTATCTACCAGTTAACGAAGTTGATGAATTACCCTGGGTGAGAGTTATTGTGCGTAATAAGTACAAAGTTCATAGAACATAGCAGAAGGGGCAGAAGCCGTTGATCGCACCCGACCAAATGGTCGTACTGCCATGGCTTGGACATGGACCAAATTATATGTTCATTTGGCATTCGCTGTATGGAGAGAGTCATTTATGACAATTGACTATGTGGTCCAACTTAGCATGTGTCTAACCAATGATGTCTTACACTCTTAGCTACCTTAGTAGTTAAAATTAAGATTCTGGATACATAAAATCTTAAGTTTGATGCATTTTTATTGTATAATTGTATTATACTTTCTTTTGTGATTCTCACGGAGCCCCAAAAAAAAGTGTCTCCTTTTCTTTTATAAATTGGAGAGAGGATTTACTACTTCTTTTGAATGGTGCCCTTAATTATTATTTTTTTCTTTGTGGTGGGATCATTTAAGGGTATAGAATTTCTCTAAAAATATTTAGAAAAAAGGTAACTTAAAAAAAAATGTGAAAAAAGCTTCTCATTATCCTATCTTCTTTTGTACAAGTTGACCTTTAATTAATTAGGAGTAAACTTAGGAAAAACTGATCCGACCTGAAAATTTGATCTGAATTTGTTCAAAAATTTTGGATTTTGAATACGACTTTTTCTGCTCGAACCCAAAAAACCGCTAAATTTTTGTGTCAAACCCGATCTTAATGCAAGCCTGCCCACTCAAGTTGTATATTATAGCCTCATTTTTTACAATTTTTTCCCCTTAACAATAATAGCTTTTTTTGATTATAACAAATTGTTTAGAGATATGTTATATAATTATCACATCCTTTCACAAATTAGATGATGTTACCCGTTTTCTCCCGTTTTTATTCCCATAAAATAACGTTATAAATGGAACAATTTAGAAAATTGGCATGAAGCATCTAGTCATGAGAAACTCAATTTAGAGCAAGATAAGTATTAAAAATGTGAAGTCATACCTTTATATTCTTAGTGAAATAAATACGTTTCATCGCCATTTAAATAATATTGCTCTGTAATAATCTTAAATTTTTATGTTATAATTAATAGATAATTGTAATATCTTTTGTGCCTATAATATTCTTTCGTTTGGTTTTCTTCTAATTAATCTTGAACTTGATGTCAATGTTGGGCAATAGACCAACTTGTGTTCGTATTAGGATCGACCCATTAATAAAGTATACATGATTTGATAATGGTTGGTTAATTAATAAAACATCGAAATATTAAATTAGTTATTAATGGATCGAACCGCTCCAACCTATTAACATGTTTTAGATGGGCTGGCCCATGAATTACCTAACCTATTATTAATATTTTAATATACGGGTCAATCCATCTAAACGTGACTCATCGTCCATCTGTAGATTATGTTCATATATCATTTTGAAAAGTTCGAATATTCTTTATATATTTTTAAGAAATTACAATTACAGTGCTTATCCATTAAATACAGACAATTTTAAGTAATAATGTGCCAAGATTTTGATTTTGACAAAAAAATGAAGCAATTCACCAAAATGGTGCTCCAAACCCATTGGGTTGACCCAAAATTCGTAAAACTAAAATACATCTGTCCGTATTTTATCTGAACACAAAATACATTCTATATACTTTATTTGAATCCAAATACATCCACATATATTTATCTCACTTGTCAGAACTGACAAGCCTAATTGGGAGTTTAAACCTTTACGTATAACAGGGCAACAGTATCTCCTCCCCTCTCCCCGGGGCACCCCGATTTCTCGATAGTAATGATTACCTATTAATAAAGATAGGAAGAATGTTGTGGCGGTTTACAGGTTATCATTTTTCTGTAATGATAAATAGAATCGTGAAAGTAAAAATCTAGAAAAGAAAAAGAAAGTTGAGAATTAAATATACGCGGCATTATTTTCAATTCAAATAGATAACGTGACTCTAATGTTATAGAAACAGACAAATAAATATACATCATTATACACAACCACCCAAAAAAGTACAACAATACATATTATAATAACAGCGAAATTATTAACTATAACCATTCTTGACCAATTGTAAAATTACTAAATTCATTATTCGGAAATATAAGGGATTCAGAGATAGGCTGGTATACAAAGCTTACTTATTCCTTGGGCCGAGTTGAGATTTGAAGCTGGGATGGACTCTCCGAACAGGGCTCTTGATTTTAGAAAGCCTGTGTTTTGGTCGCCAAGGGAACAAGAGTTCAAAGCCACAACCCTTCGAAGTAGAGAATACTTGCCCCGCTACTCTAGGAACACATGATCCTTCCATGCTAGTTATGTCATTGTTGCTTGGATACCTGGACATTAGGTGCTTATTAGCATTAAGATCTGATAATGATGATGCAGCCAATGCGGTGGCTGCAGGGAGAAATCTTTGGATCATGAAATTTGGCGAAGAAGATCCATTGTTGCCACCAATGTCGCTCTCTACATCTGTATCTCCTCGTGCACTGTCCCTGTCTGGCCTCTCACTAGGGTTTAGTGACGAGGTTAGGGAGAACAAGTCTAGGCCATCCGAAAAAGCATCATCATTACAATTGTTGTTGTTATTATTAATAGCCTCATTGTCATGCTCGCCCTCATTTCCATGGTCACCATTATCAACAATGTTAATATCATCACAACCATTACTATAAGTCTCCTCTCGCCATCGAATAGGTGGTGGTTTCGGAAGAGGCAAGTCCTCATATCTCAAACTCTCTCCTCTTACTGTGTCTTTGGGCTTGCCAGGGCTCTGCTCCCACGAAAATGGAACCCTTTCACACGAGACATGTAAGGAATTTGTACGCTTTGACTCTAAAGTAGTAGTTGTGGATCGTCTTGTTGATAGCAGGGGTGCATTGAGATTCAACATTCTCGGACGCTTTGCATTCATATTTAAATCTAGATTTACAAAATGTGCAAACCCTATGAGACTATGAGTGATGATATGAGAAGTTTTTGGTTATGGGAGAAGCAAGACTTCCATTTAGGACTAACCTTTTATATCACATATGTAGGTGGTTGGGCCTTTTCGTTTGTAAAGGGGCCGAAAGCAATCCTTACCCGTGACCCAAGTCTTTTTCATGCCTTGATCCGTTTTGGCTTTCGGTAGATCACAGGTGATCAAGTGATGAAACTCAAAAGAGGTTTTTGTGAATCAACCAATTGGCCGATTGATAACAAAGGCTCGACATCAGTGACTTTTCTGTGCGTTTCTTGAGTTTGATGGGCCATGAAACGAAATATGATGGGAGGGTATAGGAGGGAAAATTATTAATATATGCACATGAAGCATAGTTATTAAACTTGATTATATATTCATCATCTGAGATCTGAAGTAGATCAATCATTTTCCTCATCCTTAATCTTTTTTTCTCCCTTTGTTGGTGAGATGATTGTCTGTATTTAATGCTCAAATTCGTAGAGTAGATATCATAAGGCATACACATGGTTATATCGAAACTAAAGCTCATATTCGGAGGTCAATAAATCTTTGGATTTGAAATTATAAAAACCAAATCGTTCTTGAAATCATAGTCACAAACATTGGCTTATTTACTAATATGAATAGCATTATATTGAGAATCTAATATTGTTACATTAGACATGCAGTTGATGCACTCAAATAAAGTTTGGACTATCAACAGAAAGTTGCCCTTTTTTTGGGGGTACATCCATCAAGTGAAAGTTGAGTGTTCTGTCAACCTGTATTGGCTTGATTGCAAATCATTCTAATGTACACTCATCATACTTTTATTATTTGTTGTTGAAAGAAAAAAATAATTAGCATATGACTTACACATCATAAACAATTCCTAATCAATGTTGAAATATATCACAAATAGTTATCTAAATTAATTTTAAGAAAAAGCATCAAATTAGTTATTTGTAAATATAATGTAATATAATCACATAATATTTAATAATACACGCACGTTATCACCTCATCGATGTTATCACTACAGCATCGACACCTTTTGTGTATTTAATAAGTCAATCATAGCAAATCAGTATCTATATCAGGTGATCATCAACATTGTTATGTGTATGCCACATATTCCTACTTTGTATGGTGTCCATTTATGTACACAAAGGCATAGCAAAAACAATTTTCTTAGAAAAAATGCTGTGCCGTATCTAAACCAACATCGTCCGTACCTTGGAGCTTAAAATCAAGGATAGTTAATAATGTGAGACGCTGAAAAGTACTATTGAATGGACATGGTCAGCCACAAAGACATGGTGAACAGCTATACATGATACCTATGAGCTGCCTGGATGATACTGATAGCTGAGGGATTCCTATTCACCAATCAAAAAAAAGTCAGCAACTTAGAAATGATGGATTCATATTATTGAAGATGACAACTATTAAGACGAAGATAGACCTGGTAAAACTGACGCGAGATCCGAAACTCGAATCGAACGATCCGAATCCATATCCGACCCGACTTCTGAAATATACTTACTAGAAAGTAAACCCGAAACCCGAATTGACCCAAACCGAATCATACCAGAACCGAAATTTTCCACAAAGTTGCTTGTTTTGGCCTGACGAGAGTATTTGGCCAAAAATTGGTTAACCTGAAATCGACCCGAACTGAGCCATATCCGACCCAAACCGAAGCGACCCCAAATGTCGCTTAACCCAAACATAACCCAACCCTAATTTGACCCAATCTATACCCAAACTGAATGACCCATTTGTCAGGTTTAGACAAAGACCAATAACATCAGTCAAACACTTGAAGGGAAGTTCACGCAATTGGCAACCCAGGTGTCACTCGCACCAGCATGGTGACAACATTGATGACACTCAGAACATCTTTTTTGTGCCATTAATGTCAAAGGAAAAAAAGACACAAAGGTACCTTAAGTTTTGTATAAATAACAAAAAGGCCCTTCACTTTTTACAAATAACTATAGGGTACCTCGGCTTTTGAGAAAACCAATTGAAAGGACCCTATTCACTGTTTACCTTATTTGCACAAACCTCCAAAACTTTTCATATTTGCAAATCTATCCTTAATCCTTTAAGACTTACTTTCGAAAAATCCAAATTTGTGTTTGTGATATATTGTCCACAGTAGTATTCGAAATCCTCTTTCATCTGGTATCAGAGTTACGTGCACAAAAACAATTAAGATCATTAAGCTAATTAATGATTAATTAAGTTAATTAACTATGATTAACTGTGATTAATGTTTGAATCATCACCTGCTTACTCTGGTCCTAATTATTCCCATATTATCCACTCTACAGAAGGTATTACCTCGTTAGCACCTCAATTAAATTATATTACTGATATAGTTTTGGAATTAAAAGCCGAATCAGCTAAAATTAAAACTGAACTGAAAGAGCTTAAGAATCAGTTAACTGTAGTCCATTTTTCTCTTATCAACGAAGTTAAGCATAGTGAAAAAGATACTCCTAGTATTGGTACCCCTTTTCAGCATAAATATCCTTTCCAAAACCCAAAAAACAAGATTCTATTTCCTTTGCACGAAATAAAAATCCAAAAAGAAGTACGAGAAAAATCTAGTGAAAAATCGACTGAAAAGAAAGAAAACGCAGATTGAGTATAAACAATATACTCTTGAAGAACTACAAAAAATGTTCGATGAAGAGCAAAATTCGGAAGAATTAAACAAAATCTTGAGCGCAATTAGGGATAAACATGACGTTTTGTCTGATGATAATGAAGAAACCAATAATGTTCAATTCATCAGTAGATGAATCTGATTAAATTAGAAGATCTCAATGTATTACCATTAAAAGAAATTAGGAGAAGACTTGATAAGAAATATGATCAAATGACTGTTAAAAATGAGATCAATGAGATTAGAGAAGAAATCGACTTATATGAAATAGAGACTAATCTTGCTCTTAAACCTGAAGAATTTGATGAACCGTCTAGAAGAAATACTCATTTCCTAAGACTAGGTACTTTCTAGCAGGACGTACAAGTAATTTTTTCTTCGGAGTTATCTTAAGGAAAACCAGGACCTATGAAGAAATTGACCATACTCCAACTAGCCAAACTAGATATATTTTAAACATTGATGGAGCCCATAGTAAAGACGAAATATTTAAGCACTAGAAAAGAGGGATAAATAGTGTCTTAAACCTAAACACTATATGGACTACGATAAATTTCCTAAATTATATCGAGTATAGTTTTTCTGGTACTGTACCTGATTGGTATAATTAATTAACTGAAGAAGGTAAAAATACATTAAGAATAATGGAGACACGAGCTGCAATATTCAAAAATCTATGTAAAGAAATTAAAATCGGGTTCATCAGAGATAAACTTGATTCCGAAGAAAAAGTAAAAGAATAGTAAAGAAAGATTAATAATATAAAATTACGAGATATGAGATATTTGAAAAATTATATTACTGAATTTAGTCAATATTATTACAAAATTGGGTATAATGAAACTAACCTTGGTATGTTTTATGATAAATTGCCACAACCTATAAATTCCATAATTAATGAAAAATACATTGCACATTTGGAATGAGTAGATATTATTGATACCCTCGATTCTAAAATCTCTTATCTAAGAAAATGGATCAGTAATCAATGTCTTGATTTCAAAAAGCAAAAGAAAATTAAGAAGCAATTCCTAACTTGCTGGGATTCACCTCACCAATGGAAAAAAGATCCTGAAGGAGACGAAAAAGAAAATTTTATAAGAAAAGAGCTTTAATAAGCAAAGAGGGGAGAAATATAGAAGAAAATATTGTAACAAACTAAGTCATAAAAATGTAGATTTTTTTAAAAAGCTGCTTACTGTCCTGTAGGAAAAAATAACTGCAAATGCTGGGCATGCGGAGAAGTAGGGCATTATGCTAATGAATGAAAAAATAGGAAGAATTACAAACTAATTGAAACCTTAGGAAGTCTAGATTATGTTGAATTTAGTGAATATGAGGAATTAGACCTAACCCTAAATAACTACAAAAGAATTGTTGAAATTATAATGGACAATGTATATGAAGAAAGTGAATATGAAGAAACAAGTCACATGATGAAAAGTAGTTCGGTTACCCTTGGTGATCTTCAAGGAGAAGAGTTTGTCATAGACAATGATCACGAGGAAGTTAAAGGAGATCAGGTTCTTCCCACAATCCAAAAAGACATGATCTATAAAAAATACATCTTTCAATTAAAAAGCAAATACGTATGTGAAATGATAGAAGGAGACCTGGAGATAAAGGATTGTGAGTATGACGCTGAGGAAATTAATCTCATTAATTGGGAGAATATTCTTACGCATTACAAGGATAGAAAGTATAGGTATATCCACGTCGGAAGTGTCTAAGTTCAAATCACTCCATTACAATATTATAGTAAAGATATTGATCTTTACACTTTGCTCTGTGATATTAGGCATACCAAATTTAATAATCAAATTATCACAGGGATAAAAACCAATTTATATAATGGGTCAGTAGGATTCAATTGTTGACCTGGATATTATGTGAGTCTAAAAGATGAATTTGCTAAAAATTTCATATCCCTTAAGATAAAAACAGTTGGAATGGATACGAAAAGAAGAGGATATTCTTTAAGAATATTTTGAAAAATTATCTATAAATTAGATAATATAATAGATCCAAAGACTAAGGTGAAAATGATAGAAGTAGAAAAATTTAAAAGTCCTACCCCTATGTAAAAGATCCAGGGGATTAAATTCAATGCTCAAGCGATAAAAATCGATCATTCATGGATACCTAGTTTTGCCAACCCTACAAAGATCAATAAGAAAAATATAATAAAAATTGATGAGAAGAGCAAAATCACCATTAAACCCCAATTACTAAGAAGTATGAGGACAAGGTCAAATTAGGGAGAAGGATCTTTATCAGTAAAAGAAAAGCTTAAAGAAGATGATGCAATTAGTATGACCAGTGAAATGAGTAGAATGAATTTTGAAACTGCAAGACCCAGTGTAAATCAAATTATGAGTCTAGATAGAAAGGTCATTGGGTACAAAATAAGAACAGTCAGTGAACCAATTTATGAGGATAAATTAGTCAAAAATATGAGTATGAAGATATGTTATGAAGCTACTAATACAAACCCTAAAAGCATGTATATCCTAACAAAGGTATGTTTAGAAGGATATAATAAATATGAACTGTGTGCTTACGCAGATAGTGGTTGTTCAGTATGCTTTAGAAAAATTATCATTATTTCCTGAGTTTATGTGGAAAAGAGCTAAAAATCCTTTATGTATAAGGATAGGTGATAATAGTATTATGAATCACAATGAAGCTATAGAAGGATTAGCCATAGAATTAGAAGGAATTCAATGCATTATACCAGTTCTATGAGCTACTGATCAATCCTCTTATGACATGATTATTGGAAATAATTTTCAAAAATTGTATTCTCCATGCATCTAGACCATAAATCAGATAATATTCACAATTAATAGTCACTCAGTTCTTATTGAAAAATTGAGTAAAGCTTACACTCATCAGAAAATTAAGTTTATATGCAGCCAGCGTGGTGAGAAGGCAATGTCAGTACAAAGAGAGGTAGGATTAACAATTTCATTACTTAAGTTACCTGTTAAAGAGCAAATTATTGAACAACAAGAAAAATTATGCAAAGAGCTCTACTCTGATAATCTTCTAAAATTTTGGGATAAAGATAAAATATTTGCTAAAATTACTCTACTAAATCCCAACATTGTTATTTGAGTCAAACAAATGATGTATACACACTAGAATATTCAAGAATTTAATAAACAAATCAAAGAACTTCTGGATAAAGGATTAATTAGGAATAGCAAGAGTCCTCATACTAGTTCTGCTTTCAGGGTAAGGAATTATGCTGAAGAAAAAAGAGGAAAAGTTAGAATAGTAATCAATTACAAAAAAGCTTAATGATAATATCATGTTTGATGGTTATCATATTCCTAACAAAACCGTCCTTTTCAATAGAATTCAAGGAGCATCTTGGTTTTTAAAAATGGATTGCAAAAGCGGTTATTGACAGATAAAAATACATGAAGAAAGTATTCCTTTAACTGTATTTAGTGCCCCCCAGGGACATTATGAGTGAATAGTATGTCATTTGATCTTAAAAATGCACCCCAAACATTCCAGAGAAGAAGGAATAACGTCTTCAAAGACCTTAATCATTGTTATTTAGCTTACATTGGTGATATCTTTGTCTTTTTCAAAATCATAGAGTAGCACAAAGGTGATATCTTAGCTGTCACCCAAAGATCTATTGACTATGGTATTATAGTTAAAAAAAATTAGTGCATTTATGCTGAACAAGAAATTGAATTTTTAGGTCTAGAGATAAAAGCCGGCGAGATTATTCTATAAAAGCATATTCTGAAAAAAATAGAGAATTTTCTTGAAAACATCGAAGATAGGAAGCAACTAGAAAGGTTTCTTGGATGCCTTACCTATGCTTCAGATTTCACTAAAGACATAGCAAATTAAGAAAGCCATTACAGTAGAAACTTAAGAAAGACGAAAGTTGGACACGGACCACTAATGATACAAAGATTGTTCAAAACTTCAAAAAAATGTGTAAAAATTTTCCTGTCCTTAATTTGCCTAACGAATAAGATGATTTAGTTCTTGAAACAAATGCCAGCAATGAGCACTGGAGTGCGGTACTCAAAATTAAAGAAGGAGAAAAACTTTGCAAATATTACAGTAGAAGTTTTAACAAAGTAGAATGCAACTATCCAATAATGGAAAAGGAAATTCTTGCGGTCATAAAGGGAATTGAAAAGTTCTTAATCTTTTTAGCCCCAAAAACTTTTCTTATTCGAACTGATTGTAAAGAAATACTTGGTTGTGTGAAAAAGAATTTGTCAAATATGTAAACATAAGGGCAACTCTTACGTTAACAATTATGGCTTAACCAGTTTTCCTTCTCTATTGAACATATATAGGGATCAAAGAACTCTCTAGTAGACAGTCTAACTTAAGAACTCGCCAATAGTGATTATCAAAATCGACCTCCTGCCAGAAAAGGAGAAAATCCTTAACCAAATGTCATTCCTACTAGAATGGGTTACGCCTTCTAGTAAAGTTCTTATTGATAACCTGGAATTCCATACAAAAAGTAGATCACATTTTGATCTACTTTCTACTGCCTACCTAATAACCCAAAGATTTTCCCTTCTAGAATTACAAATTAGTTAGCTTCAGTGCCCTTATGATATCCAAGAAAAAAAAAGTTATGATGTTCGAGAGAACTAGTTTAATGAGTGGTATGCAGCCTGCATCGACTTTTATGATTTTCATTCCTATGATATTTTGAGAGTCTTGCAGTACAACGATATATTTTTCCGATAGATCTGGAGTTGGTGGTATTTGTTTCCCAACAAATTCATTTTCTTCAAATGATCCTGCCTTTAAAATTTTGAAATACGGGATGGTACTTTACCTCACAGAAATCTCATATCCAAAATTTCTATTTTCTCAACCTTAACTAAATTCCAGCAATGCATGTTCAAAAGGATCCATTGGATTCTTACATCTCCTGATGGTCCAACAAAAATTTCAGTTCACAGATGCCTAACTTTAGAGGTTTATAGCGCTTTAATTGAATATGAAAATGGAAAAGCTAAACCAGCCCATTATCTTGTCCAAATCGTTGATTGCGACGATTTCAATGATTAACGACAAAATTGGATTCATGGAAATCCGGTACATCTAGTTACCGATCCTGCTTTATCAAGAGCCATTAGATTTTTCAACATTTATCATCAATGTTGGGCATTAATCGAAAAAGGAAAAACATTAATGCATTGTGGAAACACTACTTTCGTATATGGTAATGAATTTAAAGATTACATGAATGTCGAAAGAGCAGTCTCAAAAGATATTTTTTATTATCTCTTTGATGCTGGAGTCGGAAAATTCTTATGAGAAAAAGAAAAAAATATCTCATTTAATTATTTTAAGAATGAGATTCAGAGCATCTTAAGCAACTTGATGAAAATTTTGATGATTTTTCAGATAATGATTATCTGGAAGGTATAATTGGAGATGAACGAATGCAGAATCTCAATAATGATTATTAGTCTTGTCATCATTAAAAAGCTCTGAAAAGTGGCTGCCCAATTATTGTACTATTTTAACAAGTGTCTAGTCTGTAAAATAAAATATGTACTGTAGAGTCAGTATGTACTGTAGTCATGTGAAAAATCTTTATGTACTGTAGTTGTCAGGCATCGTATGTACTCTTATCCCCTCTATAAATAGAGAGGTCGAATGCTGAGAAGGGACACGGTCATTTGAGTATTTTTGGGCACAAAAGAAGTTTGGATTCTCCATTTCTCTATGAGCAAGTATCTCTAATGATCTTAGCTTAAGTCTCTCTTCAAAGCTTTTCATTGTAATATAACCAATTTCAAGCTTTCAATAAAAGAAGTGTCCCAATAGAGAACGTTATCTAATTGAACCTTATGTCTTAAATATTATAATTTCTTTATTAAAGTCTCACTATCCTTTAAAAATACTTACAAGTTGATTAGTGACTACAGTCTGAGGTAAAAAACGAAACAGATCTGTGTTGTGCCTGATCTAAGGAAGGTGGAGTTGAGATTAGCAATCTCTGTAAGTCGGAAGCTAGAGAGACGCCAGAGTCCACTGCCGACTCAGGTAACAGTCAAAACTCTGTAATTAAGTTTTAATTATTTTACTAAGCATGGTGGGCCTATATCCACAGAAATTATAATATATAAGAAATAAGTAATAGATTGTGATAACTAGTAGCAGTAAAGTCATTATAAGAAACTAAATCATTAAAAACAAGCATATTTCCTGAAAAAATTACTAAAAACAGCTTATTTACACGTTTTTCCTATTCCAGGGACTATTCTGTAATTTCTAAAAGTTCAAGGGTTAAAATAATAGAAAAAAGGGCCTAAAAGTCTTTTGTTTGAAAAATTAGAGACCCCCGGTGTCATTTTCAAAAAGTCAGGGACCAAAAAGCATTTAACCGAAAACATAGGGTACCTCAGAGTCATTTATTGATGTCAAAGTATCTACATTGCGTACTTAGCACTTTAACCAATTCCTATATTATAGTTTCGAGAGCACATACCCTCAGAAGCTATAATAGCAAATATATATTAAAATTTTAATGTATAACAAATACACATTTGAACGGATGTATACACGTGCCGTGGTACTTACTTTCAGAAGACACATCAACAAATATATATTATAATTTTAATATATGACACGTACACATTTGAACCACATACACGTGGTGCTGGAGCATGCACTACTCGGAGCACATGTTAAATTGCACGCTTTGACATATAGGTAAAACACTCGACCTTCATTCTTACTAACGAAACATAAAAGCACAAAAATATGAGCGAATCTATCACTTGGACTGGCATCTGGGACTTGACACTTGGATATGGATACGGGTATGGGAATTCAAGTGGTACTTTCTTGCAACTTTGAACATTATGCTTTGATAATGAGAGAAATGTACACGTAAATAACATGGTGGTTTTGAGGCGACAAAGCTTCTTGTGTAACTGAAGAAGGAAAATTGCCAATGTGCCAAGATGATAAGATGATACAAAGGGGATTTGGACTGTTACAACTAAAAACTCTATAGATGGACAGAATCCAATAGCTGCCATCTGCATAAACCAATTTTCTCAGCTGCAGAACAAAAACGCAGCTGAAGCAGCCAAAATTATCACTGCTCTGCTCACTTCCAATGGCCGGGTCTAGACACTTAAGCCCGGTGGCTAAATATTTACATGAAACCTTCCGCTTTTCTCCTGGTCCATAAATCCCTGAGGTTCTTCTTGCTTGAGCATCTTGTGCAAGAAGCTAAGACCACAACCAACCTGCAGCTCTTGAGCTAACCTTCACCTAGGAGGCAAAGCCTGTCTGACTGACACTATCTTGATTTTCCCGGGACAAAGATCCAACAAAAACACAAGTTGCACCCACAAACAGGGGCCGATATTTTACTCAAAGAGGCTTTTATGAGACGGATGAGATTGCCATGAAAGAGAAGTGACCTGTTCCTTTACAATATCTCACTTCTTTTGCTCATTAGCCCGATCTCGAGCCCTACTGTAAAGCTCTAGTGTATCACCGTGGCTAGGATCCAGACAAAGAGCTGCTTCACAATCTTGGATAGTGGCGGCATGGTTGCCCATGGATTCCTGAAATGCAGCACGAAGATGGAGTAGCTGCAAATCAGGTTTGAAGAAGATGGCCTTTGAGAGCTCCGCAATGGCTTCCGCCTCTTTGTGGTCATCCATCAGCACTGCATGTAGATGTAAAAAGTTAAGAGAAGACCAGAACTTCTAGCAATAGGATGACAACAATCATGATTAAAACATCATACCATCATGTCAAGCATCTCTAAAGGTAGCTTCCAGTAGTAGGTGATCCGTTAATTTTCTTTACCCCGTTTTTTGCTTTTGGGAAAGGGGGAAGAATTGGATCAGATGCGTAAGCAACTATCCCCCGCCCCCCCACCCCCCACCCCAACCCCGAAAAAAGGTTGTGGAGAGGGCACTTCAATTAGACCCCAAATTTGTGGGGCAAAACAGAGAAAAACAAAAAAACGTACACACCCAAGAATTTTAAAGAGTTAACTACCTATTTACTTTGCAGCAAAAGTTGAATACAGTTCAATACAACTTTTTGCTTTAGACCGATAGAGCCTGAAGCTGAAAAGAATCATACAAGAATGACCCTTTGAGCTCCTTGGAAAGTGGACAAGAGTTCCCTATATAGTAGGAAAAAAGAAAGTTGGTTGACAAAAATAATCTACATTTTAGACCACTAAAGTAAGCCCAAGTTAACCTTAAACATCCAGGAATTCAGTTATGCCAATATTTATATGGTGGCTAAAAAAGCCTCATTATCAGGAGCGGAGCATCAAGTGCGCGAAGGGTAGCCAGAGCAGCTTCCCTCAACCTTTCGTGGACAAGTTCTTTTGCTGTTATATAGTGTTATAAATAGGGTAAATCTGGGTTGAATGCCCCCCCCCCCCCCCCCCCCCCCCCCCAAAAAAAAAAAAAAAAGGCTACCCTGTGGCCCCCCTTCAATACAGGCTCTGGCTTTCCCCATGCTGACTATCTGTAGGCTGACTAGACTTGAAAGCCTAGGCAAAAAGATGTGGACTTGCCAAATGACACTTAACTTCTGATGATGCATTTTAACATATATGGAATGAGAGGAATGGGAGACTATTTAGAAACAGCAAACAGAAGCATAAGAGTGCTGCTAGGCAGATTGTCCAAATGATTCATCTGAAAGCTACATCTGGGAAGAAAAGGGTTCAAAGCTACTGTCATAATTTTATGTTTGACGTAGCCTGGCCTTTCTGCTTTGGGGACAGGGATTTCCTACCTGAGTTTTTTTTTTTGGGGGGGGGGGGGGGGGATTGTGTAATATCTTCCTTGTGGACTGATATGTTTACTGGGAAGTAATGAGGTTTTTACTCCCCACACCCCCAAACCCAAAAATAAATAAATAAATAAATAAAATATGCATGGCAGGGAGTTTCAGGTAGTGTCTGGATGGGAGGAAAACGGATCATTTTCCTTGGAAAATGTTTTCCATGAAAATTCGGTTCTTATAGCAAATTTTCCATTCTTTGGTGCAATGTAAAATAATTGTTTTCTACTAGCGAAGAGAAAAAATAGATAATTCAGACTTAGGAGGAAAGAAAAAGCATCTAATTAAGCCATTAGGAAGAAATAAAGAACGGGAAATAATAGAAATTGAAGATAACTAGGAGGAGAAAATCAACTTCTTTCTCAAATGGAATTTTTTTCCTCCATCAGGGTGAAATATGATGTTTGGAAAATGATTGTCCATCCCTTACTTCACCAAACAGCAGAAAATTGGAAAATTATATTCCAAGAAAAGTATCTTACTATTGGAATAACACATTACTCCCAACGCACACCGCTCACAGGCCATAAGGCAACCCATAAGGCTATTCCCTTTCTATGTATGCTGTTTTTACATCATATTCCAAAGAAAAATGATAAAGCTGCCTCGATTGCAGTTCCCAGGAAAAACAAAATAAACAGAATAACCTGATTAAGATAGCAAATTATGAATTAGGAACGTATGGATAATTTTTCCCCCCATTTTTTTATGGGGGAGGGGTTTGACAACTACAAAAAAGGACAGAAATTGAAATAAGCAATTACACTTAAATCGCCCTACCACTGACCATATAAAATGCAAAAGCCACTAGAACATGTTTTTTGGAACTTCTGCCAGCTTATTAACATTCTCTTCCTATGGTAACAGAATACTAGAGTAGCACTCCGTGTATAGGAGCCCTCATGCCAGAGCACTTGTGAAGCCCTATGCAATGTCCACTCATGAAAAGCTTATTATTATTGTTAACTCAGTATTGACTTATAATGAGGAAACATGGTATGAAACCAATGTATCATATGATAACCACGCCCTAAGGATATGCTCAAGAAGCATCAGATTCAGAAATTGTATATTAAGACTCAACCTAGAAACAAGGTAATACCAAATGAAGAACGAACAAATGTAGGACACAATACGAATCTATAATGCATTTTGATACTTCATCGTTTTTTGATCCAAAAATTTACTGGTGATTCCAACGTAGTCCAAGTAAGATCATCTAGGTGTGTTAAATTAATATCTTGTTCTATTTTCTATTTCGGATTAGATTCTTTTAATGACTCAGAAATTTGTGAAGTTCAAAAGGTATGCATGCATGCAAAGTTGCAAACTAAGCATCATACAAGCTGCAAATAAACTACTTACAAACAAAATATACCCCATTACTATCCACAAAATTGACATCATCTTGAAAGGAGAGTAAAAGTTCCCTTACATCCCAAAAATTAAGAGCCTTGATCCAAGTACACTTTCGTGTTGAATAGATATATACACCATTGAAGGCTCTCTCGTAAAAATCCAAAAAAATCATATGACAGACAACCAAACCTTTTTTTGACTTTTTTTTATAAACAATCCCTCCCTAGCCAAGAGAGTGTTCGAAACAGAATTTGAAACTACCCGACAAATGCCCATGCAACTGAAAGTTGACTTCTAGAAGACTTACCAAAATGACAGTGAAGCAGCAAGCAATAGGTGGATTCCCAAGTTTTTGCACGAGAAGCATTGTTCACCAAGGCCAACCCCCCGCCCCCCAACCCAGTTTTTTTTTACAAACCGTCACAAGGATGCTTCTCAGACATAAAATTGGAGGCAGGGCAGAAACAAGAAACCTCACATGAGCAACAGACTTGCAAGCTAGCAGGGAACTATTAAACCAAGCAACTGTAAGTAAATGGAGCAACAAAATACAGCAGCTTCAAGTCATAAGACTTGACCGTAAATCCCCTTTAAAGTTAAGATTCCATCTAACAATGTCAGTTGCAGAGTCTACGAGAGCAAACCCATAAACATGTTAAAATAGCTGATGAGGCAATCATCATCAATAAAGTCAAGGACAAAGAAAGACCACAGACAATTCAGTGATGGAGGCATCTCTAACGAATGAATAGCATAGAGAGAGAGGGAAAAGTCTCTGGTGGAACTCCCATCAAGACGACTACAAATCTTACCCCCAAAAGGCCCCCCCGCCCCAAAAAAAACAAAAACCAAAAAAAAAAAAAATAATTTGTGACCAACTTCAAGAGCTACATTGCAAAGACTCTGCTATGGGGACGGACTACCCATTCGAAAGCCCAGCTCATCAAAATTCTAAAGCTAGGAAACAGAAACACTACTTAAAATATGGACATGGACATAAGGACTCATCAATTTACATGTGGAGGGTTCAATTTCAAATTCTATTCAGTATAAAAAGATTACCAAGGCTAAAAAGAAAGGATTATTCACTTGTTAAACGGGCACTTACTAAAAAGCCATTAAAGAATAAGGAAAACGGAAAACGGAAAACGAACATGTATCCCTTAATCTTCAGTTTCATCCCCCCACTTTAGAGTTGGATATATGTCTGACACAAATCTCATCTCTTATCCATGGAGATTCATGTCCAACTTGGGTACGGTAGGGCAAACTGGAGAGTTCAGGCATCATGGCTCAAAAGAAACATGGGGAAGGGATACTTCCACCCTTTAGTGATGTGCCTCCAAAGGCTAAAACCAAACAAACTATTAGGTCATCTAGTAACCTATTGCCTATGGGAACACTTCTCACCAAATTTGATGTTCCATAGATTGGCCATATTATTTATGAAACTCGCCAAATACTTTCCAAGGAAGACCTCATTGAAGAGCTGCAAGTCCCTTACGCCCAACCAACCATATGTGCACGGTTGCTAAATGATCTTCTTCAGAAAGCTTCCAACTTCCTAGTCAACAACAAAGGGACTGTTGAACTCTAACCCCCTATTTAAGATAGATTTAAGTAGCTTACTACATCTCCAACTCCAAGTGATCAGCATATTATACATAGATGACATGTCTTAGGTTACTGTTATCCTTCTATGCCCATTGATAATAGAATCGAGAGGTATGTGAATTTCTCCTCGGCCCTCCTCCAATGCCTCTTCTTTGCTCAATTTCCACTCTTCTCCGCCCCGCCCCCCCCCCCCCCCAAAAAAAAAATCCCTATTGTCTCTCCCAACCCAAATCCCCTCACTCTCTCTGTCTCTCTTGTCCCCCTCATATCCCTTAATCCCACATAATATACACTCTTTCTCCCTTCTCTGTAGTCTAAATTCTTCCTCTTCCCTTCCTTATTAGATCCCCCATCTACATCCTACCAGTTCTCTAAGCATGTAGACTATACAACTAGATCATATGTCTTCAAGATTATTATTATGCATTGATGATTACTAATTATCGGATCCGATATTACAAAAACTGCTCCTCTGCCTCTCGCTCCCTTCATTCCTCTTCTTGTGAGTCTTGTCTGCTCCCGGCCTTTCTCATATCCCTTAATTCTCTACAATTTTTAGTGTTTCTCCCTCTTTCTCTAAGCCCTTCCCCCTCCTTACCATCTACATTAGTCCAATGTCAGAGTATCCCCGTCTATATTACTTGCACGCTTGCAAACCTGACTTCCCAGAGTTAATACAAGATTTCTAGTATACATCACTCTAGATTGTACTTATCTAGTTCACACAATATTCAGACTATTAGACATGATACAGGCACCCTCAGCCTCCCCAAAACTGTCTGTTGGAGGGTCCAACTTCTTTGGGACACCAGTTTGCAGCACCATTTTGGTACACTAGCTTGCAGACGTGTGTGTCCAAGAAATAAGAATTAGTGCATAGCAATCAGGTGGCCTCTCAAGTCTGAACCCAAGTACTGACATTCCAGCCTGGCGAAGTCTGGAGCCTAGAATTGGCTAATTCCAATCTTCAAGTCCAACAAATAAATATTGATTTTATGACCTTGGTCCTCTTCTGTTCAACTGCACTATTTCGCTTTTCCTAGTCCTTGTTCCTAGTCTTTGCATTCAGAACTTGACAGGCAAAGTCAAATTGGACAAACCTGGTGCCCCTATACTTAACAAGTCTAACGTTCAGAATTGACAGCACCTGAAGATCAAGGCAACCGCACTCTTGATCCCATTGAGGGGATCATTTATTGGGAATAATTATAAAGACACTGGCAATTTTTCTAGCACTTGAATATAGCACTTCTTTCAGGGATCATTTGATGCAGCAGCAAAATCAAAGTGGAACAAGGAATCAATTTGTATTGCTCCCTTTTCTGTCTGATTGATGCCTTCCTTAATTCTTTCTCCACTACAAGTATTGGAGTTCCATCAAGTTGCCATAGTCATTATCCTCTACCCTCCAAGGCTTTGAAGTTCGCTATTATGGCCACCCCTAGCCACACCTAGCAAAGGAGTCATTTGGTTTGTCTACGGGTCAGGTTAAGTTTAGTTGGATCATGTTTCGGGTCAAGTGTCACTTCATGTTGGTTCAGTTCGGGTCGGGCGAATTTGGTTTGGGTCGACTACGGGTCAATCGATAGTTTAGTCCAATACGCTTGTCATACAAAAAAAAAAAAAACAATTTTGTAGGAAAGTTCGGTTCGGGTACGGTCGGGTCAATTCGGGTTTTCAGGTCCACTTTCGGGTGACCCGTTTACGGCGTCTGGTTTGGGTATGTGTCCGGGTCGTGCAATTTGAGTCTCAGGTCTCGGATCAATTTAGCATTGCGGTTCGCGTTTGTGTGGTTTAAATTTCGGATAGGATTCATGTTCAAGTTGACAAGATTTAGGTTTAGTTTAGGCTCAGATACAAATCGTTTGGTTCAGGTTGACTTCAGATCAGCTGCTTTCTGTTGCAATTAACTTGTCTTGCAAAGAAAAACAATATTGGATAAAAAATTCAGGTACGGCTCTAGGTCTCTTGGATTGGCTGTCAGTCTTGATTATTTTCTCCTGGTCTGATTATGGGGAATCAACAGACAACCATTCAACGTTTAAAAACTGCAGCCACCAACACATACACCAATTCTGGGGAATCAGTCTAACAGTGTCCAGTCCAGCAGCGTCCAACGTCAATAATCTAGAACCACCACCACCATGTAAGCCAGTAGTCCTACTGAAACCTCCCTCAAAGAAAATTACCGCCCCCAAAACCCATACCTGCTGGCTGGCAGAAAATCACAATTCCACACCATCTCATCTAATTGATAGAAAGACCCCACCCACTAACCACTACAGGCCCAACCTGTACCTACCTACGCAGAAAACAAATCCCCCCCCCCCCAAAAAAAGTAAGGAAAAATTTAAGAAAATCCTCCCACACTGCCATCACCCAATCGTCAACCACGACCACCCTTGCCGAACCTCTGCTCTCACTACAGCTGCCATATCCTGTTGTTCACCTTTGATTCCCAATCTTCCCTTATTTGCCACTCTGAAACTTCCCATTTTAAGCCAGCCTAGTGCTTGTACAAAGAGCAGCTCGAAGACCAACTGATAGCCCAGGCACAATGCTGGTAAGTTGTATGGAAACCAGCTCAAATGTCAACCGATACCCCAGCGAATTCACTGCTTATGCAGCAACACTGTCTGGACCCCAGTTTCTGAGGGATCGGTATGTCAGACAACACATCCTAATGCAAGCACACCCTCCCCCCCCCCCCCCCCGCCCCGCCCTCTTTTTTTTGGTATTAATCATTCAAGCCTGGGTTCTACTTAGATGCCCCAATATTATACATTCCTTAGGAAAAAAAGTGCAGATCATATTATGAAGCTTCAGCTACGAAAGAGGTACATTTTCAGTCGAAAAGAATCCTCAAAGAAGGCAGTTATCTAAATAATGGCAACCTTGAGTCAGAAACTACTGGAATCAAGAAAAAAATGAGGCAGATGGCACACATACCAGCTGCTCTGTATCTGTATGGATACGTCCGCAAGGGGTCAAGTTCTGTTGCAATACTTAGATCTTTCTTTGCCAGATCACGGTCACAATATTCGGAGCGCTTTTCATAAGCTGATGCATTGTTTCTAGCTTTTTCTATCAACCTTGTCATCTCATGATATGCAGCCTTGCGCTGATTTTTGAGGTGATATACCCTTGCTAGACCTTGGTGCGCTCTGGTATGCTTGATATTTAGTGCACTCATATAGCAGTCAGCAGCAAGGTCCAGCTTTTCACAGTCCACGTATACACTGCCTAGATTATTTAATGCCTGCAGAAAGGCAAAGCTCGGTAAGTGACACGAGGATTGTATCTCTACAACAACATTGTATCAGAGATACACATACTTGTCCTTTACGTAAACCATCTGAAGGGCATCTAAGAGCTTCCTCAAGAAGTTTGATGACATAGGACAAAGACTCCTCATCAAGACTTGAATCTGCCAATGCATATGCCTTAAGAAAAAATGCTTCAAATGATCTCTGCATGGAAATCGACTCCTCAGCCTTTGCTAAGGCTTCTTCACGATGTCCCGTATCATATAGAATCCATCCTTCATAAAGAAGCCTTTCATGAGCAGAAGCAGAACAATTACGAGCCAATCGAAGACAACGCATTGCTGCCTTCTGGCAGTTCAACCTGTCAATTATGTTTTAGGAGACACAAGATAGAAGAAGAAAATTCTGTCAGGCATTGACATACAAAAAGGAGAATGAAAAGGGTTTCCATTCTGAGCCAGTAACACTAAATCAACAACAAACGTAACAAGTACGAGTACTGAGTACCCAAACTATTAAGACCACATCTGATCAAGATTTGATCAGTATATTATGCATATGCAGTAATACACCAATAAGACCAACAAATGATTTGATACGAAGAAAGTTATTTTTCCACTGGAAAGCCCGAAAATGGCGACCCACAGATTACTGAACCGAGTTTTCCAATACGTGCTAACCTCAAGCATCACATAAAATAAAAAACTAAAAAAAAAAAAAGAAAACAAGGCGTGTACCAGAAAACCGCTAACAACTTCAACTTTGAGTCATCAACAATAGCTTGGCTAAAGAGGAAATTCAGATGCAAACTTGGTAGGGGTACAATTCAGCACAAAGAGCAGACAGTGTTGGTTTCCAGTGAAATCCCACCCTACATCTTAACAAAGAAGAAAAAACTACACCATGAAGGGCACAAATAGAAAGGCGCATATACACATCCACATATGCAGAAGCACAAATATGAATGCCCAGACACAACCTTGAGTCGCACACCAGCAAGTTTCAAACAAGAGTTGTAGCTGAACAACCTTATAGAAATAAAAACTGTGTCTAATTTTGCAATTTTGCTAAACTTGGTCTTCTTGGAACCCCAAGCAGACTAGGCGCAATCATAGGTCCCCTAAATTCTAAAGCACTAGTATTGGATGAAGTTCTTCTCATGGGGCACAAAATGCTCTGGAATGAAATCCTCGGTCTACTGGGAGAATTGTTGGCAATTGACAAGAAAAATACTTGAAAATGGTTTCGAGAAGGTTCAGTAAATTCCTACGCTGCACAGGGACCTACAATCCGGAGCAAGTCCCAGTGGAACAGGATTGAGCCCCCCGACCCCCCCCCCCCCCACCCCCCAAGAGTAAACAAGTTGCATCCATAGTTCCCCTAACTTCTAAAGCACTTGTCTTGCATGAAGTTCTTCTCACGGGGCACAAAACACACTAGGAATCATGTAACTCTGGAATGAAATCTTCAGTCAATTGGGAGAATTGTGGGCAATTGGCAAGAAGGATACTTGAAATGGTTTCGAGAAGGATCAGTAAATGCCTATGTGGATCCTGAGCAAGTCCCAGTGGAAACGGGATCCCCCCCCCCCCCCCTCCTTCCCCAGCGCACAGATTCATTTGCTTCTACATATGACCTCAGGGTACAGTTTTAACCTAGGAGCAGCTCCTTTTGAAACTTAGGTTATGATAAGCCCCAAAGGTCTGCTGCCTGGCTTATCAATAGCACCCATAGACATATGCAGCTTAGGTTACCATTGGCAGAACTGATAGTAGATGGGAAAGTACGGCTGATCAGAGTATGAGAAACACTACAATTGCACAAAGGCTATGAATGTGCCATCAGATTTTTGGGCCATGTCTTTTAGTAAGTTTAACAAGTTAGAGCTTTGATCCTGTGTGAGCTCCACAACTCGACACAGTTTAAGATGTCTGCCTTGGCTCTGTAGCTCAGACATGAGGATGTCTTCTCATGTGATCATGAAGTGCTCTGAACTAGCGGCCAACTCATGAAATTTGGATCTAGATTAGTTACAGACTCCAATGTTGATAATATATAGCTCCTTGGCAGGTCCAAAAATGCTAAAACTCAAAATTCCAGTATAATGAAGTCCCTTAAGTTGAGGGAAACAGCGCTGGACTATGTGCCATAATAGTGCACATCTAGGAAGAGTTCATAAGCCATCCCAAATGGGTTCCTTCAGACTGGATGAATGGCCCTTTACCTTTATTTAAGGATGAAACTACTACTATTGTTTATCAAGTTGAAACAAAGCATCTTCTCATTCACCGATAAGGACAGCCCCGTACACAAGCATCACGCGTTCACCTCTAATTCACCGATAAAAGACGTTGAAAAACAATCCTGTCACGGTACAGAATAGGCAACCATGCAAAAGAAAGAGGGTAGATCCAGCATTTGGTATCCAATGAAGTGAATGAGCCACCATTGGACAAGATGATGACATGCCAATCTGACTTACAAATACAATCCAAACGCAACTATTGATGCTGCAACCTGCAACCCAGGGAATAACCTCCACTAGAATGAATTACAATGAAGATACTAGTCCAGGGCTCAAGCAAGGACAACTAATCATGGCATGGTGTCATGACAGACATATCCATACAAGGCACAGATCAATGTCCATGCCAGAGACAGAACTTCAGCACCATCAGACCATGTTAATGGGTGCAGCCCGTGCAGGTATTTTGTCTGGTTTTCACTTTACAGGGCTTTGCGTCTCTATGTCAGTAATTACACCACTTGGTCCACAGGTGGGTTCAGCTAACCTGCTCTGGCAGTCTGGCCATGGGGTATTGCCATGTGGACACTACACACATGGTGTGCACTCATCTTAGTCAATCGGCAGAGAATCTAGGAGCATGCACGCTATGCTGGTTTCTCATAATTCAAATGAAAAGGATAGTCCCCTACCCGCCCCCCAACAGAAACCAAATTACAAGGAGATGTTACAAATTGGCAACAATGCAGGCAACCATTCGTAGGTAAGATAACATGATCACACAGACACAGCGATACAGCCATGCAATTAGAACATGGTCAAAATGGAAGAGAACATGAAATGGAGGACGAGTTCATCGATTAACATTGAAGAAGCTACAAAGATACACTAATGAATCAAGGGGATGACACGCAATATATTACTTATCATGAGTAAATAGGAAAGGAGAAATGGCCCTCTGAGGACTGAAAAGAATCAGAAGGCAGCATATCTATAAGCCAGGAAAATGCACGGTAACATCTAGGTCCAAATGGAAAGAATTAGTGAAAGCTCACACACTGCTACGAAATACAGAATTGAGGGTATTGCTAAACACTCAGCCAGATCACAGTCACACTGGCAACATTGATAGCGGTCCAAAGACTGACTACAAAATACACACTTCGTTCATTTATATCTGCTAAACATCATTGCTCCCATGCCTTCAGATCTATGCTAATTAATTATTCTAAAGTATACAAAATCTGCTTCACAATTGAAGCAAATCAGACAATTATGGAACTGTTCTTGACTCAAGCTTGATTCGGCTAGGTAAAATCAAAAAGAGCATATATCAATGGAAAGGCATTACGGATGCACTCACCGCAAGAGAAGCAGGGATTGCCGAAACCGGAGAAGACTCTTCCCTGGGTCATTTGCCAGCATGTGGTGCACAACAGCTAATGATCCAATATCATCGACAGATGACCACCGATCATACAATTGCATCCAGCAATCAGCCTGACTCCACTGCTGGACATGAGGGCGAAGAAGCTCCAGCAGCTGTTCTCCATGCAACTTCCCCTGAAACATCATGTAACCTGGGTCTAATGTCAAAAGTGTCCGAATATCTCGCAGAGCTCCTCCATAATCCTCCAGGACAATAGAAAAGCAAGCTCGTAATTCAAGGCAATCAGAAGAGACCTTGAAGCTGATAATTTTGTCTATTTCTGAGATAGCGGCTCCGCATTTTCTTTCTTCCAGGAGCGCCACAGCTCTATACTTGTAAGGAAATGGTAAAGCTGGATCCAATTTAGTTGCCTTGTCCAGATCAGCTATTTTCTCCTTCCCCACACAATACAGGGACCTCTCCTGATACATCCACCCAGTGGGAGTACAAGCAGATATTAGCAAGTTCATTTGCTTGTATGCTGTGTACTTGTGGCCACGCTTAAACTTACTCCGCGCAGCACCTACCAATGAATAAGCATGACCCGCCTCAGCAGCAGCCTCAAACCAATTCTCGGCATCCTTAAATTCTTCTCTTTCATACATTACACAGCCAAGCTGATGAAATGCAAGTTGTTTCTGCCATGTCACATTTGCATACTCCACCAGTCGCTCCAATAACATTACTGTCGTATTCGATTTCATATCCTCGTCCATAGCGGTTTGGCTAAGGAAATAATACAATTGAAAAGAAGAATGCCCTGCCAAAGCCAGCTTTCTGCTGGCATCACAGCTGCAAAAGTATTTCATCACTTGTTGATTTTGCAATAAAGCAGGGAGCTCTCTCAAGAACACCTGTAAGCAAGCAGCCACTAGAAGATATGCTGCCTCCTCCAACCCATAGTCCATAAGCATCAAAGCTCTCTCCGTGTCAATAACCAGTGTTGACAAATAACCATCACAAGCAAACTTTAATTCATCGCAACAAAATTTGTTTGCCAAAGATAATAGCTCTAAAACAGTAGATGGATCCAATGAATCCACTTTTTTCCTCCTACTATACAACTCCAATGCCCTAATAGCCTTAGCAGATATCTCATTCTTGGCAAAATTTATCTTCTGTCTCCTAGATTCAACAAACCCACCATACAACAATGTGTTAAAAGGCCTAGAAAGCGAAGCAATACTGCAGCGAATGCACCTTACCTCCTCATACCCAATGACGAAAGGCATGTCAAAATCCTTATCCGAGGTTGAACATTCTTCATCATCCATCCTATTTGCAGCTTCCACACCCTCTTCCACCTCCTTATCATCATCACCATCATCCTTTCCTCTCCTAAAACAAACACAAGGATCAAAGACCGATTCCGGATCATAACCCGAAACCAAGCTAGCCTTAGGGCATTCAATAATCTTGCCAGAGCAGTCCAATGCAGATGAACCCACAAACTCATCCTCTCTCCTCTCAAATCTCAACCAAGCTGACAAAACCACCTTCGTATGCACATCAACAGCATGCTGCCTGGCAGATCGGAGGCTCCTCCTAAAAAATTTAGGGTCAGACATGCCCCAAAAAATGGCACATTGCTCAAGGTAAACCTGGGATTTATCAAACTGAGGGCAACCCTCAATCCGGCGATAAACGTCAGCTAGGGTTTCGATGAAATCGATGAATTTAAGGCAGGGCTCTATCAGGGGTTCTAGCAGATCGGTGGCTGGCAGGCCGTAGGGCAATAAGCATTCCTGCAAGAAATCGGTTTGTTGGATCTTCGAATCCAAATTCGAGAGGCTCGCTTATTGGGCGGTTCAGAAGCTTGTCGCCGGCGGCGGCGCCACAGCCTCCACCGCCGGTGGCATCGGAGTTATTGATGGCGTAAACCTGGGTGCTCCGACACCCATCCCGCAGCTTCAAGCTGCGCATCGTTGACAAAATGTTGTGCTGCATTTTCCTGGGTAGATATGAATCCAGACTAAATCTATGATTCGTGCAAAACCCAGATGCTAAAATCAGCTAAAATTGACAAAAACTGGAGCCAGGTAAAATGGGATTGGCGTAGATAGTAATTAAATTGAAAAACAAACAAAGAAACAGACAACAGACAACAAACAACAATGGAGTGATGGGTTTGCAAAATTGTTCTTCAACTAGCTGATCTGATCCAATGGAGGGAAATAAATTTTCGAAGAAGAAAACTATGATTCTGAAATTTAATGTAATTTTTGTATTTTTGGGGAGTGATCGGAGCACGTTGGCCGCCCAATGAGGAGGGGGACTGCCAACGGCCACTGTATGAATTCCTTCTTTGTTGTTCCCTCTTATTTTCTGCTCTTGGATTAGATTTTCGTTTTCTTTTTTTCCTCTCTTAAATTTGAATTTTTGTTTTCTGTATTCACGCTATCATCTCTCCTCTTTATTTTAGTTATTTTATACATTGAATTTTTTTCTTTCTTCTTCCTCTTGTACTTATTGATTGATTGTCATCACTATTTTTTCTAAAGCTAATCAGCCGGTGATCACGGCGTGTGCGCAAAATCCGTTCGAAAGGGAAAGCTGTGGGCACAATCGTACCGTACGTCGAACACCAACGGGAAATCCGTACTATAGCTTTTAATATAATGATTAAAAAAATCATTCTAAATGTATTAATAAAATAAATCTTGAATTTTTGCTAATGTAATATGGCATAATTAAATTTAAACTATCACCATAAAAATATAAGATTTTAATTATAAAAATTAAAATGAACTAATCACAATATATCAGTACATTTCAGTATATTTTTTGTTAGTGTAAATATTATGTTCTAAAAGATAAAAAAGAATTTTGAGCAAAGATGTCAAAGATTTAAATAAATCAAATTTAAATATGATGATATATAAAAAATTAGAGGAGCTGTTACATTGGATATTCGATTTTTTATTGTTTGATATTTAGATTTTGGATTTGATAAACTGCGATAGTTAGGTCAATCAAAGTTTTTTCTAATAGTATTAGTTATAAGGGTCATAGTTCTTGAACCATCTATTTGAAGGACATGTTCTTTTCGACTTACAAGAAGTGTTTATTATATTAGTGCTTGTTATTGATACATGTTGAATCATGCTTAAACATATTGAATCATGTTGAAACATGCTGAATGATTAAAGAAAATATAACTAAATATTTTCAATAAGTACTTGATAATGCTGGATTGTGTTCTCTGAATGATATTAAATTATACTAAAAGTTGTTAAATTGTGCTGAATACTTATAATAAGTCGAAAAGAATATACCCTAAGTATGTAATAATTTTGGTGGTGATAGACTTGACGATTGACTGACTGGGCCTATGAGTTAACTATGGTGGTCAATAGCTCTACTGTGCTTTGGATGTAGTAGGTGTTTTAAGAGGGGGATAGGCCTTGCAAGTTCGGAGTACATGGAGGGGTAATCTTGCTTGTTTGCTATGAGGACACATTGGAGCAAAGTACAATTATTGAAGGAAATTGTCAGAGTCCCATCTTGCAATTAAAGAAACATGTTTGTCCACAATCTAAGCGGGGCCATTTGATTTTTGAAACATTAGACTCAATTACAAAATTAATTATATGCATATGTTCATATAAAGAGAGCAGTCTCGGGTCCTTGAACTTGCATCTACCCATATTTGTCTTGAAAATGGATCATATTTAGACCTTGATCTAGTTGTTGAAGATGCGTGTAATAGTGTTCACGTCTCTGCTTAGTTAAATGAAATCTCCATTCTTCATTACAAAATAAAAAAGAAATTTTAGCCCAACTATGGGACCCCCTAACAAAAAAATGATCATGAGCTGGATACATGGTGAAAATAGATTGAAACCCAAATTGAGCCTCCTCAACCCAAACCCAAACAGACAATAGAAACAGGTGAATTGATAATAACCCAAAATCCAAATATAAACCGACATATCACATAATTTAAACCGAAATCGATTTAGACTTGAACGAACTCAAACCCGACCTGACTTAGAAACTAACAAAAAATAACTTGAACTCGAACCATCCGAACCAATTCAAACAGAACAGATATAAACTAAAACATAAATGATCCTCAAACTGAACTAATCCTAACATGATTGAGTTTTATCCCATTGTAATATAATGTATAATGGAGGAGGTCTAATACCATTGCCTTTTGGCTAGCTTTTGTTGTTTAGTGGTTCTGATGTCATTTGGGTTACTGATTTTCTCTCGTGTAAATGCAATTTGGAATTTTGTGTTGACCGAAACCTAAACATTAGAAGCAACTCATTTAGAAATCAAAATTTAAAGGGAATTAAAACTAACCCAACTTGACTTATATCTAATTTGATTTTTAACTGACCATTCTTTAACCGACTTAAAAATGACTTGAATCTTGAAATCGAAGTTAACTTGAGCCATACCTGAACCGACTTAAAGTTGACATGGCTGGACCTCACCAAAACAAAACGCATAACAAACCTGTAGTAAGTTGATCCGGACCACACATGTATTCCAACCTAAACATCTCCGTTTGTCAAGCCTTGGCTAATAGAAGGATGAGAAATAGATAAGATTACACCGTTAGAATTTGCATCATAATATGTGGGCCCAAGTTAGAGAAGGCCCACGGCATTAGGAGATCAAACCTTGTACTATAGCCCCTCTTCGGTCCTCTCAGTTCCCATCTCAATAGTTGGGCTCCACGAGAATTAAATCTAGACGCAACCTTTACTTTTTTTCTCTTTTTGTAGAATAAAACATATTTTAATTAATTTTAATTTATCGCATTTTCACAAGACAGATAAATTTTACCAAGCTTGTTTCTATCTCATTTTCAATAAGTCAATTCACCCTCTTGGCTAACCAAATGAATATGGTAACCCATAGCTTTTTGATTTTAGAAGATTTTACATTTATTGAAGAACCAACTTAATCAAAAGCTTAAGCATGCTGCAAAGATCTCTTCATACCTTGCATAATAAGTATGGGGACTGTTGAGATTCGAACTCGAGACCTTTCGCCCAAAAAGACTCTATTATTACGTTCAAGAACCATTTCCAACAAAGTTTAAGCTAATGGTTGAAGGTTTAAGAATAAATTTTATGCTCTAACATAGCTCCTCAAACGAATATCCTTTTGGCTTAAAGCGCGAATGCTATAGAGACCCTTTCTATATCTTGTGCAATAAAAAATGGGACTGCTGAGATTCGAACTTAAGATCTCTTACGCATAAAGAATTTGATACCATGTTCAATAACCAACTCAACCGAAAGTTGAAACTGATGATTGAAGATTAAGAAATTAGTTTTATACTCTAACAACTTTCTCTTTCCTAATTTCTCATTTTCAATCAATCTAAATATTTTGGTTTGTCTCCTGCGTAACTAATAACTCATATTTTTATGTATAGCTTTACCCTCCATTCTACCCACTTTTAAGTCTTTGGAGTACACTTTTATGAGAAAATGATACATATTTTAATATGATTTTCAGGTAAGAAACAAGTATGATTTGGGTGCAAATTGAGCAATTTAATCTGATCATGTGAATGCCTACTAGAGTCCATGATCCAGCAGAGCCCAAATGTGTAAGCCTTGTCTAGTGCGGGTCGTAGCACCCAATCCAATTGCAGCCTGCGACCCAACAACTCGCCTTCCTAGCCAGTCCTCATCAATAATCCTCTCGTCATGCATGGCCCTGTTCGTTTTGCACGTCATGTGTCCCACTCAGCAGCTTCAAGCACCCCTCAGCTTACTCTGTCCCTTTCTACCATGTTAGGCCTCTTCTTCTCTCAACCCGTGGCCCAATCCTCCCCAACTTTCCCTCCTTCTTTTTTTTTTTTTTTTTTGGGCTCCAGCAGCATTTTACAAGAGAAGTCAACCACTCCATCTTTCTCGGCACATTTTGCACTTGGATAAATTAAGTAGAGTTATTGTTGAAGTATGAAAGTGGCTATTGTCCCACATTGATAATAATTCAAAGAGTATGAAAGTGGGTATTATCCGACATTGATAAAAGTGAAGCGCTTGTGGATATATATAAGCTTGTAAGTTACTCCATCTATTATCAATTGGTTTTAGATTGGAACCTCATTTGGGCTTGTATGCATGACTATTTGTTGAAGGTCCAATTGATATATAAAAATTTATTATGGTATCAGAGCAAGGTTGTTTGATATTGATTTGCCACCATTCCCGTTTGATTAAAATTGTATACATGTATTGGGCTTTGTTAGTAGCGCACACGTGAGGGGGCGTCTTGGAGTATGAAAGTGGGTATTATCCCACATTGATAAAATTAAAGGGTTTGAGTATATATATAAGTTGTGA
>JAKOGI010000049.1:67500-245000 GCA_029747015.1 Carnegiea gigantea | reverse complement strand
AAGAATAACTCGCAATATGAAAGCAACATTAGAGAGGGTCGATAAGGAGAGTCTAGAGAAAGACGCTCAAATCAAGCGTCAAAGTGAGCAGAACGCTAGTCTAATGAAGAAACTGGAAAAGCGACTATTCGAATCCTCTAGCAAAGGCTCAGATGGTGAAGAGTCTAACAAGGAGTCTAAAAGCAGTGAAGACTGATGGCGAATGCATAAAAAAGAAGGAATCCTCATCGGGCTCAATGTTTATTGAAAAGATTCAAAGCCTAACAGCGAATGATGTTAAGGCTTAATGGAGGGGACCTCGCAAGACGCATTTGTACATAAAACCTTAGACGAAAAGGATTGATGCCCTTTGTATGCCCCATGGTTACCAATCCCCTAAATTCAACCAATTTGATGGTAAGGGCAACCCCAAACAGCACATTGCTTACTTGATTGAGACGTGCAGCAATGCTAGCACTGAGGAGAGAGGTTAGTGAAGCAGTTTGCTCAATCTCTTAAAGGGATCGCCTTCGACTGGTATACAGACTTATAGCTCAAGTCTATTAACAGCTGAGAACAAATGGAGCATGAATTCCTTAACAGGTTCTACAGTACTTAGCGCACTGTTAGTACGATGGAGCTGACAAATACTAAGTAGTGGAAGGAAGAACTAGTCCTTGATTACATCAATCGTTGGAGATCTCTTAGCCTCGAGTGCAAAGATCATTATCTAAGGCCTCTGTTGTCGAAATGTGCGCTCACGGCATGGAGTGGGACTTGCTTTATGTTTTGCAAATGAGCAAGCCTAGGACCTTTTAAGAGCTAGCTATGAAGCACATGACATGAAAATGACGATAGCAAACCGTTGTAGCAAGCCATCTTCTTCATATGAGTCCAAGAAGGACAAAGGCGATTCCAAGAAGAGTTCTAAGCCTCCAAAGGCCTCAATGAAGGAAACTATGACTATTTCCATTGAAGAGCCCGTGAGGATTTCAAGAAAGTCTGGGCCAGAAGGGGAGAAGACTTTATTCTCTATAGCGACAACAAGGAGACGCCCTATATTGAAGGAGCTTCAAGAGAGGAAGTACCCATTTCCTGATTCAGACTTGTCAGGAATGTTGGATGACTTACTTGAAAACAGGATCGTCAGACTCCCTGAACCTAATCGACAAGAAGAGGCTGGAAGGATAAATGACCCAAAGTACTGTCGTTATTACAGGATCATTAGTCACTCTTTAGAGAAGTGCATTACTCTCAAAGAGCGTATCATGCAGCTGTCCAAGGATGGGAGGATCATACTAGACTTGAACGAAATCACTGAAGCCAATTGCATCGGCGCTCAATTAGAGTCATGGACTTTACAACCGTGTTACGTTAAATTACAGCAAGTACACGATGCCAGTCTTAGCTAGCAACGGCAAGTACAGATCGTATTCCACAGGGAGCTTGTTTTTGATTACTAGACTAATTCAAATGCTCAATCTAGACCACTCAAGTTGTAGGTTTGTATTTAAACTACGAGGATGTTAACAACTAAAGGATTGAATAAAACTGCAGAGTATTAAAGTACTTAGGTTGAGATATCAGCACGATTATGCTAATGAATCAATCATTAACCCCAATCAAACGAAGCTAAGCATGTGTTTATGAATGGAAAAACTGTTAATTAAGCCCATCTCCTCCCTCTCTCAAGGGTCAAAGACTAATCTTGCAACTAAAGTTACCTATTTTCATGGGACTAAAGGTTGAAGGATTACAAGATCTACAATCTCTAATCCTAACTAGAACTTTAATTATTTTCATATCAAAATCCTAGTTGTCTATTAAGTCACGCTAGGTAAAGGTTTTATCTCTCAACGCTCCCTAAACCCGAATAATAAAAGATGAATGCTCTTTCGAGCATTTCATCGAATATGTGGTGTGCAGAGTAGAATTCATAATCGCAGGCATGAAGGAAACAATGGTCGAGGGCTAATTCATGATTCAATAAACATAATCGACTTCAATCCCAACGTAAGTTGGGAGATTAGCCACAAATCATACTAAATTCCAATAATTCAATAATCAATGTACTAAACATGATTCAACCAAACTCTAAAACAACAACGAAAGGGAGAGAGAGAATCAGAGAACAAACTTGGATTGATTATTGAATCGAGGTAGAACTAATCTTCAATAATCACAAATTGAATGAAAAGAAACAATTAAACTCTCTTAAGAAAACCTTAAAAATCACCTCTGAGAGATACTCTCTAGTAAAGAAAAACAATCAATGAGATGCCCCGAAAACTGCCGTTCAAAGAGTTTAAGTTGTGACGCGTGAAAAGGGGGAAAGCACGGGGTGGCCATGCCACCCTGCTGGCCGGCACTCCTCGATTCTTCGGCGCGGCACGACCGTGCCGGTAAGCGTGGGGTCCTCGTGCTAAATCATTGGAACTTCCGTGCGATGCCGAGTGACGACTTTTGTGATTTTAAACTCGTTTCTTTGGCACTCCTTTCTAATAATTATCAACAATGCTTTTATTCCTTCAGTAGAATTCCTGAAAATACGAAAAGATGTCGAATGAGCGAAATATATACTAAAGGAGGCCGATTTAACCCTTCCTTAACAAGATCGAACATGAAAACAAGGGGAAAGGGGGATAAAATCGGGGCCAAAATAAGGTCAAAAAATAGGCTCATCAACTCCCCCATGCTTACTTCTTGCTTGTCCCCAGGCAAGACCAGCTCAAGAAAGATCAAAGAGAGAGATAAACCTCTAGTCACATGCCTCCTCAAGCAAGAGATGGACAATCGACAGATCAAGCTAAATCATGCATTAAAGGTGGCCGGGTTAAGGTGTGAAACATTTTGAATAAAGCACGCACACTCCCATGCATGAAGCCCCCTACCCAAATGCAATATATCAAATACCATAATATCAAAGCAAATAACAAGACTAGACCTTCCTTGATGAATGGTAAGTAAGCAAGACTGATAGAACCTCACTGTACGACAAAGTGGAACACTCCCCTTAATGTGTTTAGAATATGTAATAAGGGTGCACTCAATACTCTATCTAATCAGGAAAACTACCATAAGCTTGGTAGAGTTCTCAATTCTCCACCACCTAATGGAAAGTGCAATATGCCAATCATGAAGATTTGTAAAAAAAATGTAATGGGGCTAAAGGTGAAAGTGTGAAAAGTGAAGTAAATCTGAGAAGAGTGGAGCTAACAGTCAAAGGACTAGGAAGAAAAAAACACTTCCACAACTTATATCAAATCAATGACTTCACATCGCATTCAAAATTGGGAAACAAACCCCACAGCGATAGCAAGAGGGAATTTAACAATCTCATTGTCATACCCCCCCGTCAAACACTTTATTCACAACTTCTCTATTTCTTTCTTCTCTTTTTTTCAACGTTTTCTTTCTTCTTTTATTTCTTTTCTATTCTTTGAGAAACAGAAGCAAGGTATATGTGAATGGCATGGGGTCCACAAACTCAAGGCATAATTCCTCCTTAGCAAACCACTAAATAAGCATCCAAGGCGATCCAACCTCCAAAGCAAACCCAACTCAACATGGAAGTATTACTCCACTAGACCTTGACAAGGATATAAGAACTATTGATAGGCCAAGTGGATAGTGCGTAGGGTGCAACAACAAAGACAAGGGGAAAGGCAGAATGGGCTAGCAAAGAGGATAGTACATATTAATGGGTGACTTTTTGGCTCATGTGGCTAAGTGGAACAAAAATTGCCTCAATCATATTAACACATGCACATGCTAAATGCGATTTCAAGGAGAACAAGACCAAGTTCTAGGGATGCAATCTTGGATGAGTCACATGTGAAAGGAAGTATGAGACTATATGCAATAAATAGTCATTAGGCTCAAATTCTCACAGGTAAGTCTACCACAATCAAACAACTTACTTGAAGGTATGTCCCACTTATCAAGGTCAATCAAGCCAAATCACATGAATCTCAAGGGCAATATAACATACAACATAGGGTAAGGGAACTACGGATGGCAATGTTAAAATACAATTTCACAAAAATTCACACAATAACAGGCCACACCTCAACACACAGATCAACCTGATCAATCAATCATCACCCCTTGTACTCTTTTCATAAGAGGGATTTTCGCACATATTTATTCAAAAGCAATAAATCTAACTAAGAAAGTGTAAAGGATATAAGAGGAAATGAAGAGAAGGGTAAGAAATAGTACCTGGAAAGCTTATGAATATCCCCACTTGATCATTTCTCCTTTCTGAGATGTAAAATCTAGCATATATGCTCTAAACTACATGCTCTAATAAACGAAAAATGTAAAAACAACCTAGTGAAACTATATGAAGTCCTATCTATATAATGCGAATGCAAGTGGTGTCAATCGATCCAGTCCTAAAATCCATGATTCCACCCAAAAAGCGATAAGCTCACCCCCCATGCTTGAGATTTTCATTGTCCTCAATGAAAAGGGCGCATAAAAAGAGTAAGAGAAGGGGTAAACTCAAGGATCAAACGGTGTAATGGGAGGGACAGGGGTGGGGTGACACTTTTTTTGTTTGAAGAAAACAAATGCCATGGGTTGACTCCCAAGAAGCACTTGTTTTAGGTCCTAAACTCGACCCTTACCTCAGGAGGGAAATGACGGCAGGATGGGGAGGGGTGAGGTGATGGAAATGTCGAACGGTGGTGTGTCCAACACCCCTTTACGGCAGAAATCAGTTATCAGCACTTCCCAAGAGGTGTCGTCCTTCCAAATAGGCTCTCTAAAATGAGGAATAGTCAATGGAGTGGGAAAGGGCAAGATTGTCGTCCTCATATGTGGTCTTCCGTCCCAATCACTCAGCTCGACTCTGGACATAGTCGGGGGAGGGCTGGAAAGAGGAGGGACTGCAGGGGCGGACTGGGCACCGGGGGTAGGAAGAGGCGTGGGCGAAGGGAAACGAAAATCGACCCTTTCCCCACACATCGTGAAAGACATGGTGCTAATCGGCACATCAAACACTGCCCTAGCAGTCGCAAGGAATAGGCGACCTAAGATGAGGGGGACCGGGAGACCCTCATCTGTGTCAAGGACGACGAAGTCACACAAGATGAGGAACTTGCCCACCTGGACTGAAACATCCTCCAGAATGCCTGTAGATTGCCTGATGGAGCAATCTGTTGGTTGAATAGATATGCCAGTGGGCTTGAGGTTCAATAAGTGTAGCTTCTGGCAAAGAAAGAGAGGCATAAGGCTCACTCTAGCACCAAGATCACAGAAAGCTCTCTCAATCTACATATCCCCAATGTAGCACGGGATAGAAAAGCTACCAAGATTTTACAGCTTGGATGGTGACTGCCTTCGTAATAGTGCGCTATAGGATCTGCTAATAAGGGCTACTGAAACTTCCCCAGGTTCTCCCTTCTTGGACAAGAGCTCACTCAAAAATTTTAGATGGGTAGGTGCTTCCTTGAGAGCGTTCAAAAAGGGGTTACTAACATAGATTCAGGGCAAGGTATTCAGGAATCACACGAATTTGGGTTCAAGCTGAGATAGCTTGGACCATGTGAGCCTTTGAGTGAAAGGCACTGGTGGCTGGTAGGGGCGAGCTGGGAATGGATGGCTAGTCTCCCCAATAGAGCTCGGGTTCTCTTCTTTCTTCTTTCCCCCTATTCCTCCAGAATGAGGAACTGGAACTGCCTCCTTAAGAATCATCATCGGGCTCTCCTCTAACCCCTCTCCCATCCCGGAGATGGCATTGACGTGACCTAGGGGGTTAATCTTGGGCTGGCTTGGGAGATGCCCCTGAGGCCGAGGCAGGTGGCTCACTTATTGAGCGATCTGAATGATCTGGGTATCCATCGTCTTCTGATGAGTGGCCATGGCATCGAGTCTGGAGGTCAGTAAATTGATCGATTCACAAAAACTTTCATTAGTCTTGGTTTGAGTTGCTATGAGGCGCTCTATGGGACTCTTCAGGTGGGACTTGGGTTCAGAAGATGGAGGGGGTGGATTGTAGGGAGCTCTGTTGTGAAAACCAGGTGGTTGTGGAGAACTCTGGGGGTAGGGGTTAGGATTTTTGTAAAGGGGGTTTGGGTGACTCTTCTAACCCTAGCCTTAGGTAGTGGAGTGAGGGCTATTTTGTGGTAGAGGGTTGAAATTATGAAAGGTGTTGACATGTTTAATGCTAGAAGGAGCATTGTAATACTCAACGGTTGTACACCACAGGTCTCGCAATAAACATAGGCTCCCATGGATGGCCCTGCAGAAGTACCTAGTGAGGCAGCCACTCTATCAAGTCGCTGTGCTAGGGCATCCATCCTGCTGGCCAAGGGCATCACAGCGGCCTCCTCATGTCTGCCACCGCCCCTCTTAGGGGTGGCCCTCTCGCTAAACCAGTGGCAGTTGTTGGAAGTCATCTCTTCCAACAAGGCTTTTGCTACGTCAATAGACTTCCCATAAGAGCACCGCCAGCTGTAGCATCTACTGAGATTTGCACTTACCTCTCCAGTCCAATGTAGAATGTTTGGATTAGGAGCCAGTCATGAATTCCATGGTGGGGGCATTGCCGCTGGAGGTCTTTAAACCTCTCCAAGGCCTCATATAGGGACTCCCCATCCTGCTAGGGGTGAGGGATGTGATGTCCGTCCTCAGCTTGGTACTTTATCAAGTGGGAAGTATTTGCTGAGGAAGGCCTTTGAAAGAGCTTCCCAGGTGATGAACGAGTTGGGCTCCCGTTCTGTAGCCAGTCACTAGCTCTATCCCTCAGTGAGAAGGGGAAGAGCTTCAGTTAAATCGTGTCGGTGGACACCCCGTTGAATTTGATGGTGTCACACTTCGCAAGCAATTTACGAAGGTGCACGTTGGGGTTGTCCGAGGGGTGTCCGCCGTACTGGTCCCGCTCCACGAAGGTGATGAGCGCAGGACTGAGTTCGAAGTTGTTAGCTTCGACTCACAATAGATGATGTGATACCCGACACTTGTGGTAGGGCGTAATCGCCAACACCCTCTGGTCTTGCCTTGCCATCACTGCTTTTGCTTTCTTCCTCCTTCTCGCTTCTCCGCTATGGCGACATGCTGCTGCTTCTATCTGAGGATCGAATGGGATAAGGTCTTGATCCCCTTGACTCCTCCTGCTCGTATAAGAGCAAATAATATACCTAGCGTAAAAGGTATCAAGCAAAAGAAAAGGAAGGGGTAAACTACAAAAAGCGAAAATAAAGGTCTAGTCTAGAGTATCCTAATCAGTTCCAATATCAAAAGGAACAAATTCCCTGGCAACGTCGCTAAAAACTTGTTATGTTAAATTATCGCAAGTGTACGGTGCCAGTCGTAGCTAGCCACGGCAAGTACGGGTCGTATTCTACAAGGAGCTTGCTTTCGATTATTGGACTAATTCAAACGCTCAATCTAGATCACTCAAGTTGTAGGTTTGTATTTAAACTACGGGGATGTTAACAGCTAAAGGATTAAATAAAACTGCAGAGCATTAAAGTACTTAGGTTGAGATATCAGCACGATTATGCTAATGAATCAGTCATTAACCCCAATCAAACGGAACTAAGCATGTGTTTATGAATGGAAAAACTGTCAATTAAGCCCATCTCCTCCCTCTCTCAAGGGTCGAAGACTTATCCTGCAACTGAAGTCACCCATTTTCATAGGACTAAGGGTTAAAGGATTGCAAGATCTACACTCTCTGATCCCAACTAGAACTTCAATTATTTTCATATCAAAATCCTAGTTGTCTACTAAGTCACGCGAGGTAAAGGTTTCATCTCTCAACGCTCCCCTAAACCCGAATAATAATGGATGAATGCACTTACGAGCATTTCATCGAGCGTGTGGTGTGGAAAGTAGAATTCATAATCGGAGGCATGAAGGAAACAGTGGTCGGGGGCTAATTCATGATTCAATAAACATAATCGGCTTCAATCCCAGCCCAAGTTGGGAGATTAGCCACAAATTATACTAAATTCCAACAATTCAATAATCAATGTACTAAACATAATTCAACCAAACTCTAAAACAACAACGAAAGGGGGAGAGAATTAGAGAACAAACTTAGATTGATTGTTGAATTGAGGTAGAACTAATCTTCAATAATCATAAATTGAATCAAAAGGAGCAACTAAATTCTCATAAGAAAACCCTAAAAATCACCTCTGAGAGATACTCTCTAGTAAAGAAAAACAATCAATGAGATGCCCCGAAAACCGCCGTTCAAAGAGTTTAAGTCACAACGCGTGAAAAGGGGGAAAGCACGCCCATGCCACCCTGGCTGAGGTGGCTGCTAGTTGGCACTCCTCGGTTCTTTGGCACGGCACGACCGTGCTGGTAAGCGTGGGGTCCCCGTGCCGAATCTCTGAAACTTCTGTACGACGCCGAGTGACCACTTATGTGACTTTGAACTCTCTTTTTTGGCATTCCTTTCTACTAATCATCAACAATCCTTTTATTCCTTCAGTAGAATTCCTAAAAATACGAAAAGATATCGAATGAGCAAAATATATACTAAAGGAGGCCGATTTGGCCCTTCCTCAACAAGATTGAATATGAAAACAAGGGAAAAGGGGGATAAAATCGGGGCAAAAATAAGGTCCAAAATTAGGTTTATCAAACGAGATAGTCAGACCCAACTCTACCAAGAGGAAAAATATGATTCGACTCCTTTCCAAGGATGAAGTTATTCACAATTCAATTAGGAAGTTTAGAGCCAGTTGTTATGCCGTTGATGGTACAAACTCCTCCTCTAGAAATCAAATCCACTGTTAATATCCCAGAGGATGATCAGGAGGGGGTGGACCCTTGTTACTCGGTGAAGGCCCAAGAACCAAATACGGGACCAACAACTGCCCCTGCACCGAAGAAAGAGATAAGGGAGGAAAAAGAAACCTTAGCATGTAAGAGGTAGGAAGAGCCCGAGAACAAACAAGAAGCAGGACATCCAACCTATAGACCTACTTGAGCAGGAGCTGCTTACTCCTGTCACATTGGAGGAATTCTTCCCAGTGGACGTTTTTGATAGAGTCACTGTTAACATGACTTCATGTGCTGAGCCGGGAGATGAAGAAAACGAAGAGGAGGAAAAACAGGAAGATTCACCAAAAAGAGATGATAAAACTCTGATCGTCTTAGAGGCTTTACTAGCACGCATGGATTGGAGGCAAATCTTTCGCCTACTAGAAGAGATGTGTCAGTGTGTTGCCACCGCCCTTCATCGCCTAGAGCTTTATGCTGATAAGGTCGAAAACATTGGAGAATCCTCAAAAGGCCTTGCCTAGTATGCCACTTGCAGCACAGCTATCACTTTCACCAATGACAGCTTATTGTTAGGCTCCAAACCTCACAACCATCCTTTGTTTGTAACCAGTTATATTAGAGAGCGAAAAGTCGAGTGCGTATTGGTAGTCGAAGGCTCTACCATTAACATTATGCCTAAGTCTACAACGAATGAGTTGGAAATCATGATAGAAGAGCTTTCGAAGAGTCATATGATGATTCAAGGGTTTAGCTTGGAGAGTCAGCGTGCGATCGACATGATTTGCCTAGAGATAACAATGGGAGATCTATCAACATCTTCAATCTTCCATGTAATTGACTCCAAAACCTCATACAAATTGATACTAGGGTGTCTGTGGCTCCAAGAACATGGAATAGTGGCTTCTACTCTCCATCAATGTCTTAAATATTATTGTGGTGGCGAGAAGAAGATCAACGGCGATGTCAAGCCATTTACAAAGGTAGAATCTCATTTTATCGATTCTAAATTCTTTGAAGAGGGCACTGCACTGAAGGAAACTATGCCCTCCATAATTTCCTCCACAGGTAGCATCGAGCCAAAGACTGCCAATAATTCCAAGGTAATACCGAGGCATGACGGCATGAAACAACAGAGTATCGTAAGGTGAACATCAAACAAGAGATTATCACACAACCTGTTAAACAGGCTGCTAAGCCAGTGGTGGTTTCCACAAATCACATGCCACCGGTCTTAAGATATGTTCCTAAAGCTCGTTGTAAGGAAGGGGAAACAATCTTCAGTGGGTTCATAAGTGGAAATACTAGAGGCAAGGCTATTACGAAAGATAGCAGGGCAACTTGAACACCCTCAAAGAAAGTGTCACGTTGCCAACGCGAAACATGTAGCAACCAAAGGTGAGCAGACCCTCTCTGCCCGAATTTGTCTGTTGTTCCAAGATCTTATTAGATAAAGAGGAGAACTTGCTAAATACCGAATAAAGGAAGGATTTGACCCGAATGCATATAAACTTATGAAGAAAGCGGGTTATGATTTTAACAATCCTGTTGCATTAGGGAAGTAGTGGAGGTGGGAACTTACGACCTTAACAAAACGCAGAAGAAGATTTAAGAACAAGGAGGTCAAGTAGAGGTCCCAAAAGTGGGCCTTGGTTATACACTAGTGCAGTCGACTAAGATATCAGGGCGACGCAAGGCCAAACAAAATGTGGTTCAACATATCTCTACTAAAGAAAAGGATGAGAGTGAGGACGAAAATGCTCAATCTCCTGTAAAGTCTTCTGTATTTGATAGGTTACAACCATTCACCTCAAGGAAACGCCCATCCGTATTCACTAGAATTAAGAGCAGTGAAAACCCTAGGTCTTCCTCGTTATGAAGAATAAAGAATTATGCACAACCAAGGCCTTCGGTGTTTAACAAAATCACGAAAGCAAAATAATCGTCAAATCCATTACCCCAAGAACAAAAGGATTTAGTGTTCAATTGACTTGGTGATAGAAATGAAGTACAAAATTCTATCCCTTCTCGCGTGAAGCGATTTTCAACTCTTAATATGAAGACAAATGGTTCATTAAGGGTGAAGAGACGCACTGTGGTCTTTACTGGTCAGCCAAGTGGCTCTGACATCAACAAAGGAGATGAGCAAGAAGAAGTGACTTCTTCTAATTATATCATAGTCCAAGAATGTGAAGACGTAAAGTAAGAGATAGAACTCGCGGAGACTCCTGAAACTCTTGAAGACAGGGGGCAACCTGCAGTTGATGATTTGAAGGAATTGGATCTCAGAACTACTGAGAAACGCTATCCCATCTATGTAAGTTCATTGCTTACACCTGAGGAAGAAAAGGAGTACTTCAATCTCCTCTCAGAGTACAAATACGTGTTTGCATGGAGTTACAATGAAATGTCAGGGCTTGATCCCAACGTTGCAGTCCATCGCTTATCTGTCAGAAAGGGTGTTTCGCCCAAAAAGCTGCTTCAACGACGCTTTTGTCCGAAGTTAGTACATGAAATCAAAAGAGAGGTCAACAAACTCATAGAGGCAGGATTCATATGTGAGGTAAAATACTCGACTTGGATTGAAAACATTGTCCCTATAAAGACGAAGAACGGGCAACTTTGCATTTATGTAGACTTTCGAGATCTCAACAGCGCTTGCCCAAAAGATGATTTCCCGTTACCCGTCACCAAGCCCATGATCGATTCAACCATGGGACATGAAACCTTGTCCTTTATGAATTATATTACGGGACACAATCAAATCCAAATGGCGCCAGAAGACTAAGAAGCCACAGCGTTTCGCACTCCCAAAGGCATCTTCTGCTATAAGGTAATGCCCTTTGGTTTGAAGAATGCCGGAGCGACATACAAAAGAGCAATGCAAACTATCTTTGATGGCATGTTGCATAAAACAGTGGAGTGCTATGTTGATGATCTAGTGGTCAAGTCAAAAAGGAGAACAGACCACCTACAAGACCTTCATTGAATTTTTGATAGGCTGAGGAGATGTCAACTAAAGATGAATCCATTTAAATATGCATTCAGTGTCACTTTAGGGAAGTTCCTAGGGTTTACAGTTTGGCATAGAGGCATCGAGATTGACCAGGCCAAAATCAAGGCAATCCAAGAGATGCCTGCCCTAACAAATAAGGGTCTTCATGGTCGCTTGGCTTATATTAGAAGGTTCATATCCAACCTGGCCGACAGTTGCCACCTCTTCCACCACCTCATGAAGAAGGGTGCACATTTTGAATGGGATCAGTCATGCCAGAAAGTCTTCAATAGCATCAAGAAGTGCTTGTCAAATCCACTAGTTCTAAGGACACCAATTCCAGGAAAACCTCTTATGCTCTACATTGCAACTCAAGAGAAGTCTTTGGGGCAATTATGTGCCCAAGAAAATAAGGAAGGCAAAGAAAGGGCTTTGTATCACCTAGGGCTAAACTGAATTACTCCTTGATTGAAAAGATGTGTTTGGCTCTCATGTTTTCTATTCAAAAGTTAAGGCATTACATGCAAGCTCATACAGTGCAGGTGATTTCTAAAGCTGACCGCATCAAATATATCTTATCAAGGCCAATTCTAAGTGGGTGACTGGCAAAGTGGGCCATAATCTTGAAGCAATATGACCTTGTTTATGTGCCATAAAAGGCCGTTAAAGGACAAGCATTGGCAGATTTCTTGGCAGATCACCCAATCCCTGATGCTTGGGAGCTAAATGATGACTTGCCTAGTGAACATATGTTCTTCGTTGGCATCCTCCCACTTGGAAGATGTATTTTGACGGAGCCGCGAGACATGATGGTGCTGGTGCAGGAGTAGTTCTTGTTTTCCCAGAAAGACATGTCCTCACTTATTTATTCGTGCTAACTCAGTTATGTTCCAATAATATGGTTGAATATCAGGCATTGATTCTAGGCCTTCAAATGGCCATTGAAATGGAAATCAAAGACCTTGAGATCTATGGTGATTCTAATTAGTCATCAAGCAACTTCTTGAGGAATATAAAGTTAAAAAGGACGATCTCATGTCATACCATAAATATGCCTTGTGACTGCTCGATAAGCTTAAAACCTTCAACTTACAGCATGTTCATAGGAGTGCCAACAAGATGACTGACGCATTTGCAAACCTCGCAGCCACTTTGGCACTAGGGGTAGACGAGGGCATAAATGTCCCTGTTTGCAACCAGTAGGTTGTTACACCCTTTGTTGAAGAGCTTGAGGAAGAGGTCAATGCAGTTAGTGCCCAGGAAGTAGAGTAAAATGACTAGCGCCAGCCACTCATTGATTATTTACAACACAGAAAGCTTCCTAATGACCTGAAGTATGCGACAGAAATTCAGCGAAGAGCTTCCCACTTCCTTTATTTTGATAGGACGCTTTATCGACGCTCCATCATTGGCCTTCAATTGCATTACTTAGATAAAGAAGAGGCTAGACAAACAATAGAGGAAGCACGTACAGGAGTATGTGGTGCACACATAAGCAGGACCCAAATTGTATGATTGAATTGAGAGGATGGGTCATTATTGGCCTACTATGGTGTAAGATTGTATAGACTACACAAAGAGATGCGAGTCTTGCTAGTTTCATGCCAATTTTATTCATCAACCTCCTAAACCGCTTAATCCAACCGTGGCATCTTGGCCATTTAAAGCTTAAGGGATTAATGTTATGGGTCCTATCACTCCAAAATCTTCCACTGGCCACTTGTACATCTTGGCGGCAACTAGCTACTTTTCCAAATAGGCAAAAGTAATCCCACTAAGAGAAGTCAAAAAAGAAAATATTGTTGATTTTATTCAAACCCACATCATCTACCGATATGGCGTGCCTCGATATATTATCACTAACAATGACAAACTATTTGTCAACAAGCTGGTGACTACCCTTTGCGAAAAGTTTAAGGTTGTCTAGTGCAAATCTTCAATGTATAAAGCACCTGCAAATGGGCTGGCAGAAACTTTCAATAAGATACTTTGCCACTTAAACGTGATTGGCATGAAAGGCTAGGCGAGGCTCTTTGGTCATATAGAACCACATATAAGACGCTGACCCAATCAACTCCTTTCGCTCTGGTGTATGGGGTCGAAGCGGTATTGCCTCTGGAACTTCAAATCCCTTCACTCCGAATTTCCATACAGGAAGGCTTGACCAAAGATGAAAATCACAAGCTTCACTTGATAGAGCTCAAGGCCCTTGACAAAAAAAGACTTCTAGTGCAACAAAAGCTGGAATGCTATCAAGCTTGTTTATCACGAGTGTTCAACAAAAAGATACGACCGTGTTCATTTCAAATTGGAGATCAAGAGCTCACCATAAGAAGACCAATCATTATCCTACACAAGACTGGAAGCAAGTTCACTTCCAAGTGGGATTACCCTTATGTGATTTGAGAAGTATACACCAACGGTGCTTATAGGATTGTCGGTATCGACGGAGTGTGAATTCGGCCGATAAATGGCAAGTTTCTAAAACTTTATTATCCTTAATCTGTTAATACATGTAAGCTCCTAAACATAACCCTAAACTGTTCATTATTTAAACTCCATTGTATTACTCCTGGCCTGCAAGAGTAGAAACCGTGAATGGTTAAAAAAAAGTCTCGCTGTTTGAGCTACATATGATTTGATCCTTTAGGGTTCCCTTCAGGTACGTAGGCAACTTTGGTATACACCCAAGTACAGTCATCATGAAATTTGTTCATGCTAAATAAAAAAGTTCATCTGATCACGGTTTTTATACAACTTCTAAGTTAAGGATTCGGCAGGGTATAAATTCATCAATTGTCATAAAATTGATAATTGTGGGATCCAAATCACAAGGAAAATCAACCAAGACACATGTGCAGTGAGGGATAAAAGAAAATTTGCTTTATTCAATAGATATCAAGCTTACATCACAAAAATACAAGGTGCATTACAAGTCCATCTTAAAAAAAAAAAAAGGAGTCAACTATGGATCCCACTGAAAATTCTTCAAATCCTAGACAGACCCCTTTATATAGGATTCAGCCTTCTCTAAACTAGCCTTTGTGGCTGCATCAATCACTTCAGTGGCATTGAGGATCTTAATCTGACCCTGTAAGTCAATAACTTCCCGCTCAGCTTCTTGAAGCAAATGCTCACTGGCTGCTACCTAAAAGCTAAGATCCTTCTCTTGATCTTCCAAATTTTGAAGTTCTTTTAGCAGCTCCTCACGCCTCAATTCAACCTGCGTTAACTCGGCTGTCTTTGCTTCATAATGGGCGCCTTCTACGCTCAGCCAATGGGAGCCCTCATCTAGCTTACCTTGCACCTCCATGCGATAACTATCATGCTCTTCAGCAGATGTTCAACCGGAGTTGCTCTGTTGTAGGTCCTAAAAGTCACATGCTTGTTTGATTAACCCTTTAACTTTGCTCTCTAAAAGAGTAATGTGGACACCTTTTTGAAGGATAGTGGCATAAAGGCTGTCAAAATCGCCTTGAAGAGAAGGAAGTCCATCAAAAGGAGTGCGAGACACCTTATCAAGTATGGCTTTACCAAACACTCGTGCAGCATTCTTATCCACCTCCTTTATAATAGTATCAACGTTTAAGACAGAAATCCTCCCTTATGGAGCCCTCAAAGGGCGCTTTGGGCAAGGTACCAGTGAAGGAGTATTGACTCTACAAATGGACTCGACCTCATCATCATTCGGGGAACAAACACCTTGTGAGTCAACTAATCTCGATCTGCTGTCAAATAAATCCTTATCAAATGATGGTATTCGTCCAATCGACGGGAAACATTGACTTCCTGATGGTAAAGAAACGTGTGCCAATTCCTCCTTGAAGTTCACATCATTGTTTTCCCCCTATTTTAAAAAAAGGAAAATAGAAAAGATGTATACAAGGACGAAGAAGGTGAGATACGCATTTGGAAAGAAAACGTGTTCCTATTTATAAGGGAAAAAAAAGAAGGAATACCATGCATTTAGTATGATTAAGTTCAGTATCGAGGATATTCGTGATATTCTCAGCACCTTCTGGGGGAAGCTCAGTTACCTTTTCAGTACTTGGCTCACAAACTTCGATGGGTGGCTCATCCTAACCATTCATAGCAAGATTAATCATAGGTTTAGACTTTTGCCTATATGTCTCAATAGGTGGGATTTTTCAAGGGTTCTTTAATCCCATTTGTTACCTGTGGTAATGGCGCAATGCTTTAAATAGGGATTGCAGGGATGGGTGTCACTAGGATAACAACATCTATCCCTGGAATCTTGGCACAAGAAGAACCATCCTCCATTGGCGGAACAAAAGGTTCCAAGCGCTTCCCAGAACGAACAATCGTTAACTTGGGTTTAGAACCAAGTTTACCTTCATCCTTTGAAATGTTCGTGTCAAATAAATCACTTCGTTTCCTCTTGGAATCACTGGCATGTGCACTGCAAGTCAAGGAAATGAACATCTTGGGCCACCATTCATGAAATGCACGAGTGGTATTTCTCTCGAGTAAATTGCATCGCCCAGAAAGTAAGACTTGAGACCCTATTCCATAGCGTATGAGTGTCTGGTGATAACGAAGCATTGTTTCTGGATCAAGGATATTATCAAAGTCCAGATCAGCAGGAACATCCTGATGTAAATTGTCTGTTGAATCGGTCAGAGCTATAGTGCTCTATGACGAGGTTGTCCTCACAACGGTAAGAGACAAACCTTGAAAGAATGTTGACAAAATAAGTAAAGTCAGCTCTCGATAGCTTATTGTCATCCACAAGAGTCCCCTTACATCAATGGATGATGGATGAATGCTAGCGAAAGCCCTTCCCAGAACCGATGAGTTCCCTCGCCTTTTCAAGCTAAAACAACTTGGCTTGACCAATGCTACTAAACTTCACCATGCCTGGAGTGGAGGAAGCCTCACCACCTAGCTCGTATGCATCAAAGTTCTTGGGTAACCAAGTATAAAGGAAATGGGCAGGAAAATAGCCTCCACCTCTACCAAGATGTGAAGAACGCGAAATCTCATTAAGTTCCTTGTAGACACTCGCAAGAATTACCGTAGCGAGGCAGTACCCTACACCTGATGCCATGAGCGAGGCAACACTGAAAGTGCTGGGGCATATGCAACCAACATCTCTAAATGGCAACATGAACGTGCATAGCCAATAGGAGAGAAATGCAGCTAGAAAGGTCTTGGTACGTTGGCCTATAGCCACTCCCAGCTCGTCGAAAATGACCTGACATTCACCCCACCCACGGGTTCCTGCATCAATGATGGAATATAATATTCATGGATGAGGAATCCATTTGTCTAGATCAGACTTCCTGGAAACATGCTACTTGTTGTGTCCTCGAAACCATAAGGCAATCCATTGCTCTATGGTTGGCTTGCCCTTGCGACCTTGCATGAGTTTGTGATAAGCAGTAAATAGATAAGTGCAATTCAGCGGAAGCTTATTTGTGAGTTCTCATTGGGTAGGAACAACTTCATCATAAAGACACCATAAAAGTGGTAGCCCGAAGAAACTATAAATATCAAAAATAGATAAGGACACCTTGCCTTTAGAAGTATGCAATGTGTTCGTTTTAGGACACCAATGCTCGCACACTGCTCGGATGAAGTTTGAGCACCGATCATAAAGAAAGAGCAAAGCATACAAAGCATCAAACAGATGAAAAGTTATGAGTTCATCTTTGCAACGAATGAGGATGTCTTCTAACCACTCCCAATAAAGCGGCTTGTAAGAAAATTCCTCGTGCAATGGTAACCTAGCTCATGATTTGTGCCCGGACTCTATGTCATGCATAACAATCGGTAAGGGGGGAGATTCTCTTTTACTTTGATATGACTAGAGAGGAAAAATATTTCGTCTGTCTTCAAATTCTCCTTAGGCCACCACGGAAGGCTCGGAGGACCTCCAACGCAATCAGACTTGCACAAGAACGCTATAGAATTATGAATGGGCAACTTCATCTCTTCCCCATCTATGTCATTTTCACTTGGCTGGATGTGTAGATAGCGTTGTCCATTGGTGGTTTTGTTTATAAAAATAGCCATTTCGAATAGACCTTGCAACAATAGAAGAAGTAAAGAGAATTGAGTTGCAGGACTCGTCGCTCGGGCAGTCATGGCAATTTAATAATCAAATGGGGATTACAAAAATAATAATAAAAAAATTAAAAAAATTTTGGACAGGGAGATACTTAAAAAAAAAAAACAGGAATAAATGCAAGTAAAGTCTCTTCAGCAAGCAGAGCCTCTTCAGCAAGCAGTTTACCCATTGATGTACCCAAAATGTTATACATTCAAAGTTTAATCGATGTTAAATCAAATTCGCCTCCTAAGAATTTTCGCCTTTGGAAAATTCGCCTTAGGATAATTCAATGTTAAACCGTTGATGCCCAAAAGGGTTAAATATTTAAAGGTTAACCGATGTTAACCTCTTGAGAATTTTTGACTTTAGGAAACTCGTCTTAGGAGGATTCAAATTTAATCCGTTGATGCACCCAAAAGGGCTAAACATTCAAAGGTTAACCAATATTAAATCAAATTCGCCTCTCGAGAATTTTCACGTTTGGGAGGTTCTCCTTATGAGGATTCAAGGTTAATTTGTTGATACACCCAAAGAGTTAAACATTCAAAGGTTAACCGATATTAAATCAAATTCGTCTTTCAAGAATTTTCGCCTTTGGAAAGTTCGCCTTAGAAGGATTCAAGCTTAGCCCGTTGATGCACTCAAAAGGGTTAAACATTCAAAGGTTAACCGATATTAAATCAAATTCACCTCTTGAGAATTTTCGCCTTTGGGAAGTTCTCCTTAGGAGGATTCAAGGTTAACCCGTTGATGCTTCCAAAGGGGTAAACATTCAAAGGTTAACCGATGTTAAATCAAATTCACCTCTTGAGAATTTTCGCCATTGGGAATTTCGCCCTAGGACGATTCAATGTTAACCCGTTGATGCACCCAAAAGGGTTAAATATTCAAAGGTTAACTGATATTAAATTAAATTTGCCTCTTGAGAATTTTCGCCTTTGGGAAGTTTGCCTTAGGAGGATTCAAGGTTAACCTGTTAATATACCCAAAATGTTATACATTCAAAGCTTAACTATAATAAATTATTGCATAAATTTGCAAATAGCCTTCGCATAAATTTAAAAAAATGGGAGATTGAAGCAAATAAGTAAGAAAGATGCAAAGTTTGATTCAAGTTGATATTATCTAAGCCAAAAAAAAAAAGGCAAAAGTGAGCATTGTAGCATGAAAGGACGGCACCAAAAAGGAAAAAAACAAAACAGAAGAAGAAGAAACGCAGAAGAAACTGGCGTATGGGAAGGAGAATTAAAGGGTCAAATTACCTTTAACTGGTGCTTCGTTAAACTATTAACAATAAGGTCTTCAAATTTCGTTGCTCTACCGATTTCACCTCTGTCGGCAGTTTCGCTTCTGGCACAAATCTCATAGTTATAGAGGGAGATAAAAAGGGGTGAAATGCGCGTTCTTGGTAATCAACACTAAACAATAAAAATGGGTGCAACTTCATAGCAAGTGAAAAACCAAAGCGAAGAGAGCGTATCAAAGGAAATCAATGTGCCTGCATAGACGCCCATGCTCACAGCAATGGCATTAGTGGGATTAGTCTCAAGGCACGATTTACGAAGCAAAAGATTTCTAGCAAAAAAGAAAAAAGGAAGAGCATTACCTAGATTTTTCCCTCCAGTGCAGCCAATTAGAATTTTTTGATGAAAGTGATATAGGCCCTGTTTGATAATCAGCTGTTAGCTGTTAGCTGTTTGAATTAGCTATTTACATTAGCTATTTGAACTAACTATTTCTCAAAAAGTGTTTGCTAAAATTAGTTGTTTTTAGAAAATACGTTTGGTAAAATTCCATTGATGTCCTTTCTCTAAAATACTTTTCAATTGAATAAGTTTTTATCTATTGATCATCTTATTTTGTTTTCAAAAAAATTAATATATATCATATGTACAAATTAGCTTCATCCATGGAACTTTATTTTTATTAATTTAAATAATTTGTGCTCATTACTTATTTTGTTTTGTTTTCAATGTTTGCTTACTTATATAATGCCTACATCTTATAACCTTTGTTATTTTTAGAGATGCTTATTTTTTTTATAAATTGCAATTAATATGAACTTGCATCTATATTTTTGTCATGACTTGAAATATGTATGGATTTCAAATTATTTAATCCTCGTCATCCCAAAAGAAAACTAGGAATAGGGTTTATTAATGACAATAGGGAGGGTGGAGATGAAGGTGGGGAGGTCGAATAGAAAACATTGGAGCTAAAAGTTTTCTAAGATTTAGGTAAGGTAAGAAACTAGGAATAGAGTTTATTAATGATATGTATGTAATTTTGTTAAACTTTTGGGCAATATTGTAATTTTTACAAATAGCTATTCTCAAAAGGCTAATAGAAATATCTATTTGAAAAGAACTATTTGGGGCAAAACAGCTCTCTCAAACAGCTGTTTGACTTAGTCAAAACAGCTAAAGTCTCCCCAAATAACTCTTTTTCTCCCAAACAGCTATGTTACCGAACACCCCATAATTCTATCTCCTCAAGACCATATGTTATATATATTAGTTCAATTGAATAAAAATAAAGACCTAATTTGATACATTCCAAAAAGCTCATGGGTATAATACGCATTAATAGAAAGTGCAAATCTTCTACGTTGATTGATATATTTTATTTATGTAAGTTTCTTACTCCAAATCGAAGAAAGAATTCTGAAAGTTTCCATTTACCTTGAAAGACCAATTAATATGAGTGTATCAAATTGTCAATCAAATATATTGATATATTTAGTTTGAGTCAAAAAAAAAAAGAGAGAGAGAAAAAAAAAATAGACCAATCAATTGGTTAATAACTCTTATTAAAGACCCTATCAAGTCAAAATTTCGACTTTGGTACTACGTAGCTAAAGTTACACAGGTGGTTATGTCTGCATTCGAATTTTGAGATCCATCCGCACCAAATATTTCAAGATCATGGATGCGGCCAACTCTCGAAGGGGCATTTGTAGAATGCAATTGCTAGCCAACCAAGACCTCCCATGTGGGAAAAATTAAATACTTTTATTTTGGCCAATTACGGCACGCCACTTGTTAAATTAATTGCGGTGTTTCATTAAATTAGATATTTAATGGAAATGCGTTGCGGCCAATTAAAAAGAACACGTGGCATGAATGATGAACAAAATAAATGATTATTTCTTTTAATAGAGATAAGAAGGAAAGCTCTAACCCTGACTTTTCTATAAAAAAGAAGCTACCCCCTCATTCAGGGGTCAGCATTTTAGAAGAACTCACAAGAGCTCAAGACATTTTTCTGGCAGAAGACAACAAGCACTCCAAATACGTACCGTCTACGCGCAGAGATTAAACTCATATCTTGATTGAGACTAAGCCTCTTAGGCCCTCTCTCAAGATCAAATCCATTCAAGTCTATTCAAAGAAATTGAATCAGAGGATTTATTACACTTGTTCTTGTAACATTTACATAGAGATTGTATCCATTCTTTGATATAAATACAAAAATTCAATTTGTTATTCAATTTCTTGCTTAATTTATTTTACGCTCGAAATTTTTGTTTACAATCATCAATGAAGGCAAGATGAGTAAGCTTGATTCTAGCACATTTGGTGTGAACCTGAAAATCACTAGAATTTGTTGTCAGACTTAGTGCACGACCCAGCATTTCGATACATATTACAAAAAAATAGGGGGAAAGGGGGTCACTTTGTCGAAGCCCCCTCCCACCTGCAAAAAATCCCTTGGGCTCACCATTGATGTTGACAGCATATATCGGGGTGGTGACACAGGTCATGACTAGTTGAACAAACTGCAAAGGAAATCCTAGAGCAACAATCACACTATGCAGGAAGTGCTAACTAACAGTGTCAAAAGCCGTTCTAACATCAATTTTCATCAATGCTCAGGGTGAAACACCCTTCCTCTAATAATACTTTACTAACTGATGAGCAAGGAAGATGGTATCTATAATAACCCAGAAGATCAGGGAGGCCCACAAGAGCACTTTGAGAAAGGCCCACAAGATCAAGGAGAACAGATTGAAGCCTGTTAGCAAGGGTTTTAGCAATTACCTTGTAAAGCACATTGCAAAGGGCTATGAGCCCATAGTTAGCAACTGAACAAGCATTAACCTTCTTCAGAAACAAGATGAGGATAGTGCTATTTAACTGACGAAGAAGCTTGCCAATAGAAAAAGATTATAGAACAACTTGTGTAGTATAGTTGCCTATACTAGGCCAGACATCCTTATAAAAGTCAGCAGAGTACCCATCCAATCCAGGAGCCTTGTCATCTTGCATGCTAAAGAGTATCGCCTTGATCTCTGCAGGAATGAATTGTGTCATCGACATGTTCTAGTGTGTAGTAGTTAGAATAGGGCCATCATTGATCCAATCTACATGCAGAGGCAATAGCTCAATGGTTGTGCCCATGAGGCTATGGAAGAAGTTTATAAAAGCACTAGCAATAATTTCCTGCTGCTCACACTCAACATCGACCCCATCAATCACTTTATGAATGAAGTTTTGGTTGTATTTCTATTTGATGATAGCATGGAAGTATCTACTATTATCATCCCTTTCGCGTAGAAAATGCTCTTTGGCTCATTACTGCAAGATCCTCTGCTTAGCCTTGCAAAGAGTAGCATATTTCTGTAGGTCAGTGCCTTCAAGCTTATGAAGGTAAGGTGAGGAAGAGTTATGTTGTGATGCTTCTTGAACTTAGTGAAGGTTCTGAAAACATGCTTCAATTTTGCTGCTGAGACCTCTATAGTGCTGGTGATGGAGAGCCTTGAGGGCCCCTTCAACAAGTTGAAGTTTTTTATTACTTGCTACATCAAACATCAATCAATTTGTTGCTGCCATACATCATGTATAATTGTATTGAACTTAACATGCTGAGACCAAACATTAAGGTACCTGAATGGTTTTTTAGTCCCTTGCATATGATCCTTGATTTGCACGTGCAAATGAGAGTGATCATATATTCCTTGATGGCTGGGTTGAAAAGTACTCTATCAATTTTGGACTACACTCAAGCCTCCCTTTTTGCTTATCATTCCAAGTGAAGAAATTACCAGTAGCTAGTGTATCACTTAAACAGTTTCTTGCATAACAATTAATAAAGTCCTCAATTTCCTTCTGATCAATTGAGACCTTAGATAACCTCTCATCTTGAGACATAACAGCATTAAAGTCACCAAGCAACATCTACATACCCACCAAGCTGGTCCCTATGGTATAATTTGATGTCAAAGCTGTTCATGTTGCAATGCTGAGTTATGCCCATAGACAAAAGAAATAAAGCCAGTAAATTGAACCAAACTATCAACCACTTTGAATTGCATCATCTGGCTGCTCACAAATACAACATAAACCGATCAATCGGGTCTCCACAACACCCACAACCTATCGTTGTGGCGATAAGAATAATTATTAGCAAACATGTACTTGAGAAAAAGCTTCGGAGCAATAAAAGCATTGACTTGCTTCACTCTTGTCTTAACCAGAGCAAAGAGATCAGGATTTGATTTGAAAACTACTTTCTTTATTCCAGCTTGCTTATAGGGGTCATTAAGACCCCAAACATTCTAGCTTAGAATTTCCACAGGATTACTTGTTTATTTAGGGCTCAACCAATGCTCCTTGCCTTGTCATGGTTACTCATGGCACTTCTTGCTCACCTTACTTAGAGTTAGTAGGAGCTTAAAATCTATTAGGAAACTTGCCTCCTTTGGCAACATTATCAGATCATGGTGGAAAATGATAGTCCTATGACTAGCTCTCCATTCAGAAGGGGATTTACTTGGTGGCAAATCCACCACATGGATAAGCGTACCACCCTCAGCTTGTCAAACATTGTTGTGCTCATGCTTAACATTTGCTGGCATCACAGGATGTTCTGCTCAGCAGGAGAAATAACCTCTTGTATGGCCTCAGGGATAGCAGATTCAAGCATTTTAAATTCGGTTGTGCACGCTTAGGAACCTAACATTCCGCATCTTAGACGAGCTATAATGCTCTGTCTCATGGCCTAGCCTCTTATAATGGTGGGGAAAAAAAAGGAACCCATTTATAGCAAACTTTCTCAGTCAAAATGTTACAAGAAGGTCTCTTATGGACACTGTCATGGGCTGATCAACAGTTTTAGACAAAATGGAACACTATTTTATAATGAGTACATATCAAAGTTATAAAATTCGTACCATTTCAGCCAGTATAGCTTGAAATATACTGTTTCATGCCAAAGAGGTACAAATTAGCGCCTAAAAATGTACTGTCAAAATTTCGGTTAGTACCGGCTATCTCTACCCACCCAAGTCTTTCCAATGCTTCATAAGCTGCCTTTCATGCCTTTTTTTTAGGGCTTCCAAGTGTCACGGATAAGAATTCCACATGGGCCACATCGGATAAGTGGTGGGAGGACCCTGAGCTTATAAGTGGTGCTGCACACCCAATCAGATCGACCTTTCGGGGAGAGGGCAATGACCCTGTGAGAAGATGTATCAAAGCCATCTCGCGACCGTGAGCTGTGCCAGTGGCCAGGAGAGCCCTGGGCAGTCGCCTAGCGGAGAAAAGATATTGGGATGGATCACTGAAGAAGAGGATGTATAAGTCAGTTAGCCAGCGAGGCACAACGAGGACATTGTGCTTTTCAAGTTGGGGGTGAATGCAATATTCCGGATATGGTTTAAAAGGATTGAAATGACTTCTTATATCATCAAAGGTGCATCTTTCTTTCGGAAAGCCTACTCTTAAGCGCTTTACAATTAAGTGTACTTGATGTGGAGAAATCTTACGATAGGTGACCACCTAGAAAGTTTCTCAGGTAGTGTATGAGCGAGGAAGAAGCACGTCGGAAAGGCTTGTGGTGATTTGTGGGGTCAGTCAATGATCCTTGAAGTCATTATTGGTAACTGTCATTGACTCAGGAGAGGGGTGGGCATTACAAATGGGATTAGAACCAACCTAGACCCGACTTCCGATGTCTTGCCAAGCGCTCTGATAGAATGGGAGTAGGCAGGAGTCCCATCTGTGACGAGGGCGTTATAGGATTGGGTGGGGAGAAGGTCATGGATAAGAATCTCACATAGGTCATATCAGATAATTGATGGGATGGTCCGGGGCATATAAGCGGTGTCACCGTACATCCCATCAAACTGGCCTTTTGGAAAGAGGGTAATAACTTTGTGAGACAAGGTTGTGCATTATCTCAAATGGTGATGCGGGACTTCCCACTATGCAACTACAGCAGGAAAGGTTTCATATTTGTACAATTACATCACTATAACCTTCTTCTACTCTATCAATGTAGGACAAGGCATGAATTCCTCATTATTTTGTACATGTAATTTTTTCTATTGTATTTTTATAAGTTATATTATTAAAATCACCATGTAATTTATAATCTTGCATTTCACAAATATATAAGTTGATGACCGCTCTAGCTTTTTCAAAAATGTAGTTAAATAATTTGTTTTTTCATATTGAAATTTTTAATTATTTTTTCAGATCCGATATGAGAAAAACGATACCGATACAAGATGTACAGTTCCATTGAAAAATTGGGACATGGTTCGGTACGATATTTATAACTTTGGTCCATATAACAATTAGCATGGGGTGAGCACCTTGGAGTATCTGTTCCAAAAATCAGGAATAGAAATCGAAAATCCAAACCAAAATAGGTGAAGCATGTTCTTAAATCTTGGGCATTGAAACTAAAAATAGGAGGATTGGTTTCAAAAAAGTAATTGAAATTGGAGCCACTAGTCTGATTCTAGACTATTCATTGTGCGTAACATCAAGTTTTTTAGCCCAAGCCAATTTATTTTTTCCCCAGTACATTTGATACCATTCCATATCAGCATTTCAAGATGAAGAAATATTGTAGTAACCTCTCTTAGTTTTTTTTTAAAAAAAATACTAAAAAGAAAAGTAAATGAAACATAAGACTAACATTTTTCCCTGTTCGTCTTAATTTGACTAATCCAACAATCCATAAAATGTGGTCCCCAGTACTTTTTTTGGGAGCTGAAATTGGGTTGGATTAGTTCTTCTATTTTGGGAATTGAAATTTAAGGTGTCTGATTGTAGCTGTTCCAAGGCCAAAAATTTTTTGACTACCATCAGCTTGTTTTAAGTATACAACAAATAAGTAACCTACCTCCCTATTATTTGTGAATCGAAGGGCAAGTAGCATTCTTTCCTTCTCAGCCTCCCGCCTCATGGGTATCGCATGACCTTGCCTCTTGTCTATGATGAACAAGGTACTAGCTTGGGAGACTGGGAAAGCCTTCACTTTATCAAGGAAGTCAATTCCTAGATAAAACTTCCGACCATCAAGAGAAGCGACAGTTATGTCGACCTTACCCCTCCAAGGCCCAACTCGGATAGCAGTACCTCGAGCAACTTCATAGATTAGAAGACTCTCACATTAACTCTTTTCACATAGTCCCTCTCCATTTTGTAAGGAAGGCTAATCTCATCAGTGAGCTCTTTCACCATGCACACGGTGTGCGCTCTAGTGTCCTACTGTAGTTTGGAGTTTCTTACCTCCAACTTCGATCTCTACATACATGTAACCACTGGGTTGCTCCCCTACCTTTATTTGGATTACACTTAGGAGCGTCATTGAGGTAATACTCGTTTCCTCTTAAGGCATTTTCTTCTTGGATAAGAGCAGCAAGCTTGCCCTGCTTTGGACACTTGAAGACCCGGTGAGGTCCATTGTAAAAGAAGCATGACATCTTCTTTCGATCTCTCATCCTTCTTGCCCTTCCCTTTGTCCTTAACCGTCATTTGCGTGTTCCACCTAGAAGACTTGTCATGATTTCTGTACTATCATCTTGGGTCTTCTTACCTCGTAACTTTAAGGACTTCCTCTTAAACTCAATGAGTGACTTGATGGTGGCAATTGCCGATGGGAGGTTTTACGCCCTTCATCTCTTCAGCTCTATCTTGGCCCATCCCTGAAGGCCATCAAGGAAACAAAAGAGGGCACCATGCTCTCTCATACTCAGAATCTCCAAGAGCAGCTCCTGGAACTTCTTGACATACTCCTAAATTTGATCATCCTTGTGCTAAATTCGTCGAAGCTTGGCCCTAGTCTCATATTTAGCAATCTCGGGATAGAATTGTTTCTTAAGTTCCTTCTTAAACCCATTCAAAGTGTTAATATGATTGGATCCTCTCCTGACGTCGTCACATCTGCGACGCTACCAAATAAGAGTTATATCCTTACTGGAGACAGCAGCATTGCTCACCTTTTAGGTGTCATCCTTGATGCCGATTGCCTCGAAGTAGGCTTCGAGTCCCCAAAGGAAGTTGTCTATTTCCCTTACACTCCTAGCCCCATGGAAGGCTGGAGGCCTTGGTGCATTCCTCCTTGGAATGGTGGATACTTGGACAGCTCCACCTTTGGCCACCGCACCATGGACACCTTAATTTGTTCTTCCAAAGCCTCGACCCTCGTTTTATAAGCCTAGATCTCGGCCTTACAAGCTTGGAGGTTGCCATCTTTGGCGGCCTTCGATGCTCGAAACGATTGGATCTCCTTGTTAATGTCAGCTATCCTGGAGCTTATAATCACTTGCATATCCCCATGGAGCTCTTCTATGCCCCTCACAAACCCAAGCTCCTCGATGCGTTTGCCTTGGTCCTACCCATTAGGGTGGACATGATGGAGTTGAACTCCGTGAGTCTACCCTCCACAAGGATCATCACATCCGCATTTTTATCCTTGTCCTTCTTACCCCCTTGTTGAGGGTTTCTAGCAACAGTCACACTTGAAGCCATGATCTTCCAAACTAGTAGGCTCTGATACCAACTGTCACGAGTTGATAATTCACTCAAACTTAAACACATGTGGCGCTAGCAAACTCACTTGGAACCCTCCCTTAGGTTGCTAGTAAGCCTTATGTGATGCTTGATTTTAGACTTGTGGAAAGCTAAATAAGCGCACTTACTCTCAAAGGAAACTTAGTAAACAAAATAAGTAGAGACAAGGACGTTTGGGAGAATGCATTGTATTACACTTGGAAATTCTTTAGAATGACTGATTTACATATGAGCCCCCTTGGGGTATATATACACATCCACTGTCTTAATGGATGATGGAGATTTATTTGACCCTATGACTATTGTTACACATCCATAATATTCTACATCAATATTGAAAATACTACACAAGTGTAGAACTATATTGAACATTTTAAAGAGTATTCTAGAATATTCTAGTACAACCTAGAAAATCCTAGAATGCTCTACAAGATCCTAGACACGCTAGAAAGTTTTAGAACAGTCTAAAAGATTCTAGAATGCTCCAGAAGATTCTAGAATATTCTAGCATATTGCAAAAGGTTCCAAAGCATCTTAGAGAATCAACTCTACGAAATCTCGGTCCATTACACACATTGCTCATTATTTGTTCTTCCTTTTAAATTTACAGCTAAAAAAACAGAAGACCTTTACAAGAGTCGAGAAGTACCAGTAGCAGTAGCCCATCATAGTCATTCATCTCCCATTCGACCTTTTCCAGAACTCTCCTACCTCCTAAAATCTTAAATTCTCTCTCCTCGATTAGGCCTGGCAATTTCACCCGACCCCGATAGATACCCGATTCACCCGACCCGAAAAATCGGGTGAAAACCCGACTAAACGGGTGAATTAAACGGGTGATGGATAATCGGGTGATGGATCGGGTCGGATTCGGGTGACAGTCCATCCGATCCGTCACCCGACCCGTCACCCGCTCTTATATATATATATATATATATATATATATATATATATATATATATATATATATATATATATATATATATATATATATATATATATATATATATATATGTATGTATATATATGTATATATGTATATGTATATATATATATATATATATATATATATATATATATATAGATATATGTATATATATATATGTGTGTGTGTGTGTGTGTGTGTGTGTGTGTATATATAAAACTTATGTTTGGTATCTTTATCATTTGTGATAATTGTTATATTTACGATTAGGGCATGTGGTTTCCGTTAGTTATTGTTTTGTATATTTTAAATTTTTCAAGTTTTTGAACCTTATTTGAGCGATAAATGAATAAAATGAGATAGAACGCGTTTCATCTGTTTCACCCGTTTACCACCCGCTTCATCCGTGGGTGGTGGGTGGATTGGATGCGGGTGAGCGGATGAGTGGATGACGGGTGGATCGGGTGGAGTGGATGGATGCGGGTGATGGATGCGGGTGGAGCTTCACCCGCTCCAAATCCGACCCGTTGCCAGGCCTATCCTCGATTTACAATTCCTGGCTGATTCCTTTTTAAATTTGCATCAGAATTTCACCTGATTTGCAGAATTAAGTTCTTTTAGGAGCTGCGTCAGCATATTCCAACCCAAGGTATTCAAGTCGCGACAAGGAAAAGGAGAAGGTAAATCTCACCTTGTCCCTCTTTTCTCGCAAATTTCTAAGGTTTTCATTTTGTTGCTGCCGGAAAATTAACGGTCGGAAATTTGACTGGACAGTGTAATTACTTGCAGGTGAAAGAGTCATTGGATAAAAACGGACGGTACGGTCTGGGACGGCGTACTGCTCCCAGAAAGAAGCCACTAAAATTAAAATTTAAATTAAAAAAATAAAAAAAGAAGCTACTGCGGCGTCGGCGACATATGGGAGGCGAAATTTCAGCATATATAGCACAATACCTTACATCCAACCGGGCGTCTCATTCTCTATTTTTTTCTGTTCTTTCTTCCCCTCGGATTTCCTTTCCCAATTTTTCAGATCAACCAATTCTTAATAAACCATTTTACAGGTGGAGCACGAACTGAACAAAGGGTCTCCGCTCATTAAAATTTTGCCATCAATTCAACAGCCTCCTACAGCTATCAGCTCCATTTTAGAGCAACATTTCATGATTTATGAGGCTACAAAAGATTGAGCTGCATCTCCTTAGTCTTCAATCATTCAATGTTGAACAAGTTATGTCAGAGGTAAGCACGCCACACATTTCACCAGTGAAGGGAGCCGCCATGATCACACTCTGAAAAGCTGAGGGCACTCTTACCTGAACACAGTATGTTCGTCCTCCACAGATTTGACTTGCTGATTTTCGACAAGGATAATGGGTAAGCTTTGCCTACAAACTCCTCGAAGAGCTACCTCGAGGCCTCCCTCTACGACCCCCAGCTTTTGCCCCTCGCCTTGTCTCTCCAACTACCTTCCCCTGAGAACCATGCTCAGTTTTATCGGTCTCCCTGATAATCTTCACTGCTAGTGACTTTAGAGGAAGTGTAATATCCAAGGGCCATAGCACTTCTTGCAACTCATGCCACTCAAGGTCCTCAAAATCGCCATCTTCATACACAACTCTATACCAGCCTGTTTTTCTGTCATATTCTGTCACAGTACCAGAATAATATGTCCCACCAAATGACTTTCGCACTTCTCTTCCTTGTAGCCATTCACCGTATCCTGTGTTTCTCAGCTTTTGGGTATCAATTGTTGAATCAGAAGGCTTTCCTAACCTTGGACTTTCATCCACTGGACAGGTGTCTGAGACTACATCGCCATCATCTCCAGGGACATCAGGGACACCATTAATGACGACAGCAGGCTCTCCAGGCAACTCAAAAACCCCGGTTGCCAAAGATTCGAAGTTCTCCTTTTCACACACGCATTCCATTTCCAGATGTGGTCCAAAGTAGCAATCTGCAGTAACAAAACAGTTATAAAGAAAAAGGTGATAATCTGCCGGAAACAATCTTTGGCTTTCCCCTGTCAAAAAGCAGAAGTAGCAAACAGCAAGTTGCAAACCGTCAGGATTTGGAGTGGCATATAATTTCTATAATATTTTCATGTCAGTTAATTGGTCACTACGGGAGACTGAATAACATGACTGAACGCAAAATTGGCATATGACCATAAGCTTGTTTATCCATCCCATACACTCAACAGATATACAAACAAAAAGCTGTATATGTTTGGGGCCACAGTCCTAGCCAAGTACAGACTTTTTGTGGGGAGAAGGGTTGGGGAAGAAGAGGCGATGAGTACACAACAGCACACAATACCACAGAGGATCATGGACAATTAAAGACTCAACCCACAAGAAGCATAAACTTGCTCAGACTAGATGCATCATGCAAAATCATTCTTCCTATAAGCCTCAACTGATCTAAGATGCTAATGCCATGGCTGCAGTAGTGAAAATCAAATTTTGCAACTCTTATCTCACCAAGTCTGCAAAAGTTGTAGTCAACTCTGCACTCAAAAGGCAAACACGCCCCACCATGGCCAACCTATAGCAGCTTCAAAATGGGTGGAAGTGAAACCGCCTTCCAGAATTCTATCCGCTTTTTTTTTGGGGGGGGGGGGGGGGGGACCCTCCAGCAGAAATCAACAGCTGATCTTGGCACATTAGATGATTTCTCAGTCAAAGTTGACTTAAACAAAACTGAGTTTTTGCCAGAACCATCGGATTTCATTACTCAAGAAGTGCATGCAGGTCACTAAAGATAAAGAAACTTTGCTTTAAAGAAGGGATTCAGATACAATTTCGGTTGCAATTGCAGTTTCAGATGTACTACTGCAGAATCGCTAGCGCAAAATTGCCTAGCATATTGCAGTCGTCGCAGAATGGCCACATCTCGAGTAGCATCCTTATGTAACTATGAAAAGACCTACAATTTTAAGATTTATTAAACTAAAAGAAAATACCGCAAAACTAAAATACGATTTTACAATGAAAATAAAAGCAATCAGAACATGAATTTACAAGTACGTTTATTGGATAAATGATAACCTCACATCCCATATAAAAATACAGTCGCGGCAACCGATATTCGCATCACAAAGTTAGCATAGAATTCCTTTCTCTCTGCAATTCAGATCATCCAATCGTTTTTTTAACCTCACGGGGGGAAGATCAAAGTTTAATAATATATTGACTCCTTTCAAACAATATAGTCCGGGCAAAGATCAAGAAAGTAGGCCGAGGTATGGAACTGCGTCCCGGTTCGTTCGTCCCCAAACGCGGGTCGAAGACGATCCGGATCGAAGTGGGTAGCGTTCCAGTTCGGCAAAGTGAAGACATGAGAAGAGGTTCAGGTTTTTGGGCGAAAGTAAGACAAGAACGAATAGATTCAAAGCAACACAAGAATGAATAGATTCAAAGCAACGAAAACATACCGTGGCAACATTGAGCAAAATCTAATGACTAAATCTCAACTCTTGCAGATTAGTGCCAAGTTCAAGCAAGATACCATGAGCCACACCATTCGCAACCAAAAAATTCGAGGATGAACGGGGTATGAGCAGATGTCTGGAACGAAAATTATACATCAAAGGAGGCTGGAGATGGCGAAAGGTCTCTCAATTAGAGAGTTGTGGGCTTTTCCTTCATCTATTCAATGAACATTGTAACTCATTTGAAATTGGAGAGGAGAGAAGGGGAGGAGACATACGACACCAAGAATGCAATCTGCCAAAGATTTTGCCTTTTCGTAAGGCGTGTTCGATAAAACTAGCTGTTTTAGTAAATATTAGCAGTTTTACTAACTATTAATAGTTTTAACACTAGCTGTTTTAGTAAATATTAGCAGTTTTACTAACTGTTAATGGTTTTATTAGTGATTAGCTGTGATTCACTAGTGATTAGTGGTTAGCAGTTCAACTGGTGATTTAAAATAAATGCGTTTGATAAATGTAGCTGTTGAAGTAGCAGATTTATATAAAATGACTAAAAAGAGCACAATAAATAAAAGTTTTTAGTAAATAAAAAGATGAATTTTGTAATTTACAATGTAACCACTAGGTAAAGGTTCTTAAAAGCTACTTTCATTAGCTTTTGAAAAACACTACACAAACCTCTAACCACTACCTCATCCAATACTTTATCGAACACTTTTAAGTAGTAGTTTATAACATTTTGACCACTACAAACCACTAAACTCTACTTGAACTTCTATTACCGAACACAGCCTTAATCAGTTCATTAATGCTAGAGGAGGCAAAGGGCACACGGAGATGAAAGGGCATACGGTAGGAAGCACCAATTTTAGCGATCGCTTTCCAGTTGATATAATAGATTATTTAAATATATAAAATAAATTACTCTACCTCATAAATTAGAGAAATAAGAAATAAATAAGATAAAAGTAGTAAGTTACATATTAGAGCCCGTGGCCTAGATAATGAAGGGCAGTAATAAACATACCAATTGTTGGGTGAGTACACAACGCATATATATACGAATTTCAGGCACCAAAAAAAAAAAAAGTTGTCCAAGTCCATAGACCCAGTGTCATGGATTGCTAATTCACTCAAACTCAAACCCGTACGGCCTACCAAACTTAAACTCGTGCGAACTAGCAAGCTGTGCTTGTAACCTCTTACTTTGTTTGATAATAAGCATTAAGGATGCTTGATTTAGACCTGTGGAAGGCTAAGTAAGCACACTCATATTAAAAGTCAAATCAAAGTCAATTTATCTTATCCTAAGCTTGAGCTGAGTTTTATTTCAAATATTTTGTTTTCTATCGAGCCTTATTTTGCTGCTTCTGGCTTGCTTATAAAGTTTCTCGTTTGGTTGCATTAGGAATAGGTGAAGTAATTGCATTATAAAAAGTCCCAACTTGGCCCTGTTGGGTTTTATGGCCCAAAATCTCGGGTTTAGGCACGGGGTGATCATGCTGCATGGGCACGGGCGTGCCACGACACAGAAGACCGAAGAACAGAGCAGACAGAGAAGTGACACGGTGTGCCCGTGCCACATGGCACGGTCGTGCCACATGGCACGGTCGTGCCACATGGCACGGCACGACCGTGCTGCCCTGGCACGACCGTGCCACGGGAAATTTTCTGCCGCCTTAAAATGGCGGCTAGGGTTGCGCTTTGGTGACGGTTTTTGGAACGCGGCAGCTAGGGTTTTCAAGGGGAAACCCTACCTCACAGACCCTATATAAAGGGGGTCTAGGGCCTTGTTTCAAAACACTCCAGTACTCATACATACATTGAGAGGTAGAAGTACTTTGTGAGAGATTACAATAGAGAGGTTGTAATTCTGCTCTTTGATCGAATCACTGAGGTGATTGTGATCGTGGTGTACTTTCCTGCTCATAGTGAATTGTTCTGGTGCTGTCGCCGTCCGTGGTTTTTTCTCGATTTGGGTTTTCCACGTTAAATCTCTTGTCTTCTTATTTCTGTTTTCTGTTATTCACTTGATTTCCGAATCTCTAACTCATCCTATCGCTTCCGCTATTGTTGTTGCTCTAATATTTTTCCTAACAAGTGGTATCAGAGCTTTGGTTATAGGATGTCTTCCATCATGAGGGTAGATATTCAGAAATTCGATGGGGAGATTAGTTTTAATCTCTGAAAGGTGCAGATGAGAGCAGTTCTCATTCAGCACGGGTTGTGGAAGGTTCTGAAGGGACCTCACGTGAAACCTGATAAGATGACAGAAGAACAGTGGGCTGAAGATGTAAAGAAGAGACGTGGGTTGTTGACGGAGGACGAATGGGAGGAACTGGAGTTGAGGCGGTTTCAGCCATACAGTTGTGCTTAGCACCACATGTCCTGCGAGAGGTGCTTGATAAGACAACTGCGGTGGATCTTTGGGCTCGGCTGGAGGAACTCTACATGACGAAGAGTCTCGCCAACAAGATCCGCTTGAAGGAAAGGTTGTATACCTTTCGTATGGCTGAAGGTATCCCTATTTAAAAACATTTGAATGAGTTTAACTCTATTCTTGTTGACTTGGAGAGTCTAGATGTGAAAGTTGAGGATGAAGATAAGGCTATTTTGCTTGTTGTGTCATTACCCCCTTCTTATAAACACTTTAAGGAGATTATGCTATATAGTAATTTTAATACTATATCGTTTGAGGATGTTAAGTCAAACCTGTTGTCTAAGGAGAAGTTTGATCTTGACATTCATGCTGATTCTGCTGAGGGATTAGCAGTAAGGGGTACAATAACTGGAAAGGGGAACGGTAATAGGAGTAAGAACCGTTCTAAGTCTAAAAATCCTCATGCTGGAAAGACCTGCAATTACTGTGGTAAATTGGGTCATATTATTGCTAACTGCTGGAAACTGCAAAAGAAGAAGGAGAAAGAGGAAGATAATTCTCAGAAGCCTGCTGAAACTTCATTTGCTGAATCTGATTCTGATGGTGACGTTCTGTTTGCTACCTCCACTGAAGGGGGGAGCGATTCTGATTGGATTCTTAATTCTGGGTGTACCTATCATATGTGTCCTCACAAGGATTGGTTTTCAACATATGATCCAGTTGATTCAACTGTAGTTCACATGGGCAATAATGCCCAGTGTAATGTAACTGGAATTGGTACTGTTAAAATCAAGACTCATGATGGCGTTGTCAGGACCTTATCGAATGTTCGTCATGTTCCTGACTTGAAGCGTAACCTCATCTCATTGGGCACCCTTGAATCCAAAGGGTGCAAATATTCAGCTGAAGGTGGAGTTTTGAAGGTCTCAAAGGGCAGTAGGATTCTGCTGAAGGGTTTGAGGTAAGGAGGCCTCTATGTCTTGCAGGTATCTACTGTGACAGGTTATATGAAGGAAAGTTCATATAAATCATCTCCTAGAGCTAAGTTCAAGCATTGCTTGAACTCAGTTGGTATTCGCAGTATTTGAGGGCCCTGCGGGGCATAGCCCCGTAGGGGGCATCACCCCTTGGGGTGTGACGACGACGACAGTAATTGAAGAGTGTAGATTTTGGTCCAAGGTGGAGATTGTTGGGTTTTATGGCCCAAAATCTCGGGTTTAGGCACGGGGTGACCATGCTGCATGGGCACGGACGTGCCGCGACACAGAAGATCGAAGAACAGAGCAGACAGAGAAGTGACACGGTGTGCCCGTGCCATGTGGCACGGTCGTGCCACATGGCACGACACGACCGTGCCGCCCTGGCACGACCGTGCCAGGGGAAATTTTCTACCGACTTAAAGTGGCGGCTAGGGTTGCGCTTTGGTGACGGTTTTGGAAGGTGGTAGCTAGGGTTTTCAGGTGGAAACCCTGCCTCACAGACCCTATATAAAGGGGGTCTAGGGCCTTGTTTCAAAACACTTCAGTACTCAAAAAAACACATTGAGAGGTAAAAGTCGTTTGTGAGAGATTACAATAGAGAGATTGTAATTCTGCTCTTTGATCGAATCACTGAGGTGATTGTGATCGTGGTGTACTTTCCTGCTCATAGTGAATTGTTCTGGTGCTGTCGCCGTCCGTGGTTTTTTCCCGATTTGGGTTTCCACGTTAAATCTCTTGTCTTCTTATTTCTGTTTTCTGTTATTCACTTGATTTCTGAATCTCTAACTCATCCTATCGCTTCCGCTATTGTTGTTGCTCTAATATTTTTCCTAACAGGCCCCTTTTTTGGTCAACAAGTAAAACATAAATTAGTACTAGCCTAGAAAGCTCTACCGTCGAGCTAGCATTACTAGTTCATGAGCTTCTGAAACCAGTAGCCTGGTAACCTTCATTATACGAACATGATCAAATCACATATTAGAGAAAGACAACTCAAAACCAGGGCAACTCCATTTGACGGAAGCACTTGCTCAAAATGGGAACTTCGGATCAAATTTAGAGCAACCCTCTATATATTTATTTTTTGCCATCCTAAATTGCATGCCAGTTTCAATACTTGCTCCAATGCTAAGATAATGGCCAGAAAGGGGTCATCTATAACAATTGGAAGTGACAAGCTCGTGCTTCTATTTGAACCATAATAAACCACCGCTCTTCTGCCTCCCTTAAGTCCTTTACGTTTCAAGACATCATCTGCAATTGAAGTGAAATCAACTCGACCTCATTGACTTCGAATCTACACATACAAACTCTCCATTAATCCTATACCCTCGTCCGTTCACTCACAACAAACTAGCCCTTTATCCCTAATATGCATCACCTGGCACTTCATTTCCCAATTTTGCAGGAATAGTTCAAACATTGCCTCCGATCTAAGCAGTCACCATTCAAACATACATTTATTGCCAAAACATAAGATAGTCTTACTTAGATGGGAACTTGGCTTTTGATAGGATGAGTATGGATTTTTGTTCAAGTCAACTTCGAACATATCCATGGAGGATGGGAAGAATAATCACTCTACCACATCTCTGGCATCTCCTACTACGGATATTGTTCACTTATCAAGGAAAACTAACAATGTGAGTTCACAAAGATCTCTTCGGTTGTCTTTCTTAACCTAGAAGAGTTCAATAGGATAAAGCAATAGAATTTTATGATGACAATTTGATGGTCTATTGTAAACACCTACAAATGACATCTTTATTTTTTATAAAGTGCTCGATGACAAAATTTATTCCTCAATTTGTATATTCAAGGGCCTAGCATATTAATCCTTAATTCGAGTCTGAAGGAAAAAAAAAAAATGAAGCGAAAGAAAAAGAGAGAGTGGAAGTGGTCAATCTAAAATTGTATCATTTTATGCCCTTTTATTATCCAATATTTACTTAGAATAAATTATTAGACGAGTGTCTTAATATAACTTTTAATTTATTTTGTAGGAATTGTGAAATTTAGAAAAAGAATGAAAAAAATTGATCAAATTGGATGCACAGGAGAAGAAAGAAATGTGTTGGATCAAACTTGAATTGAGGATGGACAAAAAAAAGAGAAGATGATCGAAACCCAGACCCAGGCACCAACCCCAGCCAGCGCCTAGCCCAAGCATCTGCTTCCCCAGTCCAGCCCTTCCCCTCACATGTGCGGGGCATGTGCCCCTTCCTTCCCTCCCACCGGGCCTCAGCCCTAAGCTCTCTTACCCCTTTCTCATTCCTCCTTTTCCTGAGCCTAGCCGTCCACCTGCTGCTCCTTCCTTCTCACTCATCCAATGCTTCCCACGGCCCCTCTTTCCCCCTTGCCCAGATTTCTTACTGCTCTACCTACCTCTTCATGCAGGCTGGCCAGCTCCCCAGCAACCCAACCCTTCTCTGACTTAAAAACTCATATGCATTGCACGTGATTCGCTCCCATTTGGCAGTTTCCTTCCTCCCTTTTTTTCTTCTTCTTCCTTGTTGTTCGTAGGAACCTTGAGACACCTAAGTTACTGCTACTTCTTGCGGGATGACCATAACTGAAAATCCTCACCTACTTTCTCTCTCCTTCTTCAATCACCTTCATCAATACAGATCTTCATTGCCCACTTCATTAACCCCTTTCTGTTATCATATCTTTTAATCAATTGGGAATTATTAGAAGCAGTTACACGATTGAAGGTGGAAAGTTTTAATTCAGGAATTAATGGAGGAAAATTCAGCTACACATAAAAAAGCAAAGAAGGTGGAGAGTTTTGTTTAAGAGTTGATTGACAAGTTTAACATAGTTGAGTAGTAGCCGAATTGCGGACCACGTCCATAATTATTACGATAATAAAACTGTACGCTTGCAGATTTTACAACATGTTTTATGGCACCGTTACCGGGGATGGATTTTGTGAAATTAGGTGTTGAATTGAGTTGAGTCATTCTCCTTCTCATTTTGTATTTTTAGTCTTAGTTTAGTTTTAGTTTTAGTTTAGATTTTCTTTGTTTTTGATTTTTGATTTGAGTTTGTATTTTGATTTTTTTTGGGTCAATTTAATCTTTATTTTTAGTGATTATTACCTATTACAACACGAAAAAAAAAACTAATAGTTTTGAGGATTGATCAGCGCAGGAAAGTGCAGAATAGGGAACAAAATCAAATAGGGCAGTTTTTGTTTTTACAGATTTTAGTGTCTATTTCAAATGCTTTGGTGTTGTTCTGGTGTTTTTTGCTGTGCTGATATTTTTAGTGGATTATACATGATTTTTAGAGTTTAGGTTAATTTTTGTGGAGTTTTTAGGAATTTTTGGAATTGTCTGCGATTTTAGGAAGTAATTTTCTGGTGTGAATTTTCTGCACCGTTCTGGGAAAGAACAAAAATGAAAAAAATTATATTCATTGTGATTATGCTAAATCTTCTGTTATAGTGTTCAAATTTTAGAGTTTGATTTCTGTTTTAATTTTATTTTTTAGATTTTGCTTGTTTAGTTTTAGTTTATCTTCTCTTTTCTTTTAGTTTATTTGTGTTTTCTATTTTTGTTTTATTTTTAGGATCAGTTCACTTTCTGTTTTTTATTTTGTGCAGAAACAAAAAAAGAAAAATAAAAAATCCAAATCTTAAAAAAAAAGAAAAAGGAAAAGACCAAAAATACTTTTGTGAGGGTGTGGGCTTTGCATGGCTGGTTGGGTTAGAGGTCCTGAGAGTAGTAGACTTGTTAGAAGTGAGCTCGACCCTAACCTAGAATTCGAGCTTGAACCTAAGTCGAAGTCTGAATTGCAAGAAATGGCACAAGAGAGTGATGTATCTCCTGATGGTCTATGCTAGATCTTAATTCAAGAGCAAAAACTTAAAACCAAGAGAGAGTAGAATCAAGGAAAACTCAAAGGAATGGTACGTTATAAGCTGGTTGTGAGGCAACAAAAATGCAAGGAAAGGAATGGAATTTAGAATTAAGAGATTTTAAATGGGAAAAAGGAAAAGAAAGTTGATGCATCTTCAAGGGATCAATTGAAAACTCAAACCAGAATTCAAGTTACACGGCTTTGCAAACTGAAATTTGGCTTAAGTTAACACGAAACCCATGAGATAAATAAGATAGAATGATAGAACTAAACTGATGTTTGGATACAGAAACACCACCAAACACTAGTTTAGGGCCCTAAACTTGATTAAGATATAGAAACACTACTTAAGTAAGATTAGGACTAAGCTTGAACATCACCTTAATTGGCCTAGCTACGGATAAGCAAGCGAAGTGTTTTAAGGAAACGAAAGCACAATGCTCTCAATTCTGATTTTCATTCAATATCAAAGGTTGGTTTACAAAATGGCCGTGACTAACAATAATATAGAGCTAAGCATGCAACCAAACAACTAAGCTAGCTGGTGGGGTTTCCTTACTCAGAAGGAAATGTATTAGCTTAACCTAATCTTCACGGCTTAATACAAAACAGAATACTAACTCACTTAGCTTAATCTGATTACAATCAACATGAAAAGAAAAGCAAGATATATGATGTTTACATCCTTTAATACAAGCAATTAGCTCTAATACATTCAGGTTTCTAACAAAATTAAAGAGAGAAAATCAGCTGTAAAGTAAAAGCACTTTTCGGCTGGCCAATCCGAGTGTAGAACATTGTTTTCCTTCTTTGCTTTACTATTGGTTTCTCTTCCCAAAATGCTGAACCTGTAGCCCATGATTGTGTTTTGGAATTCTTGAAGAGTGTGTGAAGCTAGCAACCAAGTAATCAGCCAAGGAAACCCATGGAATGAGGAAAACAAGCTGCTGCTGCAAACAGGGTTCAAGGAGTAAAAATTTCCCGGTTTTCTGGCTTCTTTAAACCCAACCAAAAGTGGTCATGATTCTGATTTCAGGCCATGGGGGAAAACCTTAGGATGTGTATAAACCCCTGTAAAGAAATCAAGGTTAAACCATGTTTAAATAGAAGAATTCCACTAAAACATTTAACCATGCAGTTTTGGACCAAAACTAACAAGGTTGATAAAATGGCTTGATTTCTTGACTTCGACTGAGCATGATTGGGTTTTCTTTCTTGAACCTGAAAGTTAACATATAGGGGAACCCAAAAATGTAAAAATCCAAGACTTAAACCAAAATGTAGCTTAAGAAATCACATACTCAAAACCGGGCACATTCTTTCTACTAGGTAGTTTGTATAGCTTGGATTTAATGGTTGATTTGAATGGGTAAATGAAGTCCAAATGAGATGAAACTTATTTTTCTGGAAAGATGACTTCTTGAACTTCAAACACAATGCAAAATGCTAGACTTAGACCTCAAAGAGACCTAAGTAATTAAGCTCTCAAAAACTAGGTTTGCTGCTGGAAACAACCCGTGACCTGCTTTTTTATTTCTTAAACAAAGTGTAGATGATTTATTCACACTTTAGCCAGCAAAATAAAATTACCTTGACTGATTTGCTTCTCTAAATTAAAGGGCATGGAGGGATCTCCATCATCCCCCCTTGTTGAAAAAAGATTTGTCCAAAAATTGGTTTCGGTAATGATCTTCTCTTCTTGATTCAGTTATGGCTGAAATAAAATTAGCCATGCAAATAAGTCTCTCTTGACCCTAGAGACCCTCTTACTTTCATTCTCCTTGCTGGTTTGAAGAGCGTTTATAGGGAACTCTTTGGACTTGTTGAACCACTTCTTCAAATACTCTTAATTCAGAATTAGGAGCTTCTAGTAATGATTCTCCACATCCAGTAGGTATTTCCTTAGGAATTAAATGACAGAAGTTTTGTATGAGTGTTTTGGCTATGGGGTGAGTGGGTAAAGGATTTGCTGGTTCATCTTTCACTCCCTTTTGATGGCTTGAAACTTTTCTCAAAACTAAGAGTTCTTCTTCACCAGCCTCTTCCATGACCTTCTCTTGAGTTTTCTCAAGTTCATGATCACTTTCATCTTCATTTTTTTCTCATTCTCTTCCTCTATTGCTGCCTCCCATTCGGCCAAGGTAATTATTTCCTTGTTGGGGCAGTCCGAGGATGTGTGACCAAGACCTTGGCACTTAAAATGGGCCGAGTTTAGGTTTATTTAGAGGGACTAGGCTTTTTCCGAACAGCAACTCATGCTGCCTCATGAGTACATGAAATCTCTCATTCACACTCATACTAGTACTCATGATAATAGTTGCTAGGTACAGTTTGTGTTTGGGCAGAATAGGATGAGTGTTCTTAGGAATGTGTTTGGAAATGGAAGGATGAATGAATGCTAGAAGTGTGAGGGACGTACCAGGCCTAGGAGAAGCCAAGCTCTGATACCAAATATAATGTATTTCTCGATGGTCTAGGCTAAAAATCAATTCAAGAGCAAAAGCTTAAAATCAAGAGAGAGTAGAATCAAGGAAAACTCAAAGGAATAATACGTTATAAGCTGGTCGTGAGGCAGCAAAAACGCAAGGAAAGGAATGGAATTTCGAATCAAGGGATTCTAAATGGGAAAAAGGAAAAGAAAGTTGATGTATCTTCAAGGGATCAATTGGAAACTCAAACCAGAATTCAAGTTACACGGTTTTGCAAACTGAAAGTTGGCTTAAGTTAACACGAAACCCATGAGATAAGCAAGATAGAATGATAGAGCTAAACTGATGTTTGGATATAGAAACACCACCTAACACTAGTTTAGGGCCCCTAAACTTGATTAAGATATAGAAATACCACTTACACAAGATTAGGACTAAGCTTGAACACCACCTTAACCGGCCTAGCTAAGGATAAGCAAGCGAAGTGTTTTAAGGAAATAAAAGCACAAAGCTCTCAATTATGATTTTCATTCAATATCAAAGGTTGGTTTACAAAATGGCCGTGACTAACAATAATATAGAGCTAAGCATGCAACCAAACAACTAAGCTAGCTGTTGGGATTTCCTTACTAAGACGGAAATGTACTAGCTTAATCCAATCTTCGCGGCTTAATACAAAACAGAATACTAACTCACTTAGCTTAATCTGATTACAATCAATATGAAAAGAAAAACAAGATATATGATGTTCACGTCCTTTAATACAAGCAATTAGCTCTAATACATTTAGGTTTCTAACCAAATTAAAGAGAGAAAATCAGCCGTAAAGTAAAAGCACTTTTCAGCTGGCCAATCCGAGTGTAGAACATTGTTTTCCTTCTTTGCTTTGCTATTGGTTTCTCTTCCCAAAATGCTGAAGCTGCAACCCATGATTGTGTTTCCGGAATTCTTGAAGAGTGTGTAAAGCTAGGAAGAAAGTAATCAACCAAGGAAACCCACGGAATGAGGAAAACAAGCTGCTACTGCAAACCGGGTTCAAGGAGTAAAAATTACCCAGTGTTCTGGCTTCTTTAAACCCAACCAAAAGTGGTCATGATTCTGATTTCAGACCATGGGGGAAAACCTTAGGATGTGTACAAACCTCCCTGCAAAGAAATCAAGGTTAAACCATGTTTAAGTAGAAGAATTCTATTAAAATATTTAACCGTGCAGTTTTGGACCAAAACTGACAGGGTTGATAAAATGGCTTGATTTCTTCACTTAGACTGAGCATGATTGGATTTTCTTGCTTGAATCTGAAAGTTAACATCTGGAGGAACCCAAAAATGTAAAAATCCAAGAGTTAAACCAAAACGTAGCTTAAGAAATCACATATTCAAAACCAGGTACATTCTGGTTCTGCTGAGCAGTTTGTATAGCTTGGATTTAATAGTTGATTTGAATAGGCAAATGAAGTCTAAATGAGATGAAACTTATTTTGCTGGAAAGCTAACTTCTTAAGCTTCAAGTCAATGCAAAAAATTAGACTTAAACCTCAAAGAGGCCTAAGTAATTAAGCTCTTAATAATCGAGTTTATTGCTGGAAACAACCCGTGACCTGCTATTTTATTTCTTAAACAAAGTGTGGATGATTTATTCACACTTTGGCCAGCAAAATAAAATTATCTTGACTGATTTGCTTCTCTAAATTAAGGGGCATGGAGGGATCTCCATCAGAGAGATATTTTAGCGATATTTTCTGTCTTCTTGGGAATAACCCTGACCTGGGATTCACTCTTAACAAGCCTGAATGACTGAACCTGACTACAATTCAAATTTGAGCTACACTCGGGGTGTTATAGTCTGCGTCGTTCGGTTTGAATTTTCAGTATCGGGTCAGTTTTGCCAGGTCTAATCATGGAACATACTTCTTCAAATTCTCTCAAAAATGAATATGCGTCCTCAGCCCGTGAATTTAGGGGGCATTTAAGTGTGATGAGGTCTCAACTCAAAGCCCACATTTGGTCCTAGGTTAGGCGGATTAAAATAAGGTGGCAAAGCGGTCCTATTAGGATAGAAAATATTGTTCAAAGATCTCTTTTTTGTCATTTCTTGCAATTCAGGTTCAGGCTTGGGATCAAGTTCGAATTCTAGGTCGGGGTTGGGCTCACTCCTAATAAGTCCACAACTCTCGGGATCTGTAACCCAACCAGTCATGTAAAGCCTACACCTTCACAAAAGTATTTTTGTTTCTAATTTTTTTGGATTTTTTTCTTTTTTCTTTCTACACACAAAATGAAAATAGAAAGCAAACTAATCCTAAAAATAGAACAAAAATAGAAAACACAAATAAACTAAAAGAAAATCGAAGACAAACTAAAATTAAACAAGAAGAGTCTAAGAAATAAAATTAAAACAAAAAATCAAACTCCAAAATTAGAATACTATACACAGAAAATTTAGCACAATCAAAAGAAACATGAATATATTTCTTTTCAACTTGTTTCTGTCCTAGAATAGTGCAGAAAATTCACAATAAAAAATTACTTTCTAAAATCACAAATAGTTCCAGAAATTCCTAAAAACTCCACAAAAATTAACCTAGACTCTAAAAATCTTGCATAATCCACTAAAAATTTCAGCATAGAAAAAAACACTAGAACAACACACAAAAAATCGAAACAAAAACTAAAATCTATATTAAAAAAACTGCCCTGTTTGATTTTTTTTTTTCATGTTCTGCGCTTTCTTGCACCGATCAATCCTCAGAACTGTTGGTTCTGTTTCATTTTGTAGTAGATACCAATCACTAAAAATAAGGATTAAATTGACCCAAAAAAAAAATACAAACTCAAATCAAAAATAAAAAACAAAAGAAATCTAAACTAAACTAAGACTAAACTAACACATACACAAAATCAAAAAAATCAAAAATAGGAAATGCAAATGAAAACGATTCAAATGACTCAACTCAATTCAACACTTAGTTTCACAAAATCCATTCCGGGCAATAGTGCCAAAAAACATGTTGTACAATCTGCAAGCATATGGTTTTATCGTCCCAACAATTATAGGTGCCATCCTCAAGGATGGTTATAAAATTCGGTTACTATTCAGCTATGTTAAACTTGTCAATCAGCTCTTAAACAAAATTAACCTACTGATCTAGATTAACATTGCCAACATGCAAATTAGTTATCGACTAGCATCCCCAGCACATGTAGGAGCAAACCCATACCAGAAACATCCTAACAGAATGAAACCCATCTCGAATTATGGCTGGAGGAGGATTCAAATTGGACCAAAGCCAAGTGATGTGAAACAAGAGCAAACGTAGATCAATCAAACCAGAACTTTAACCAAAAAACATCCAATTTCAGAGTTCCACTGTGATTTCCAGTCAAACCAACACAAGCAAATTCCAGAATTATATCAATTTGAGAACTAATACCTAGGTCTAAAGCTTAAAAAAAAAAAAACAAACAAACAAACTTGAGTGAAGGAAAAATTTGTGAAGACTCAAAGCTAAGACTCTACTCTGCTCTCTGCCTCTGTTCCCCTTTTGCTTCAATCTCTTTTGCTTTTTTATTTGTAGCCGAATTTTCCTCCATTAATTCCCGAATTAAAACCCGCCACCTTCAATCTTGTAACAGCTTCCAATAATTCCTAGTTGATGAAAGGCTATGATAACGGAAAGGGGTTAATGTAGATGAGTATTGATAAAGGTGATTGAAGGAGGAGAAAAAGTAGGTGAAGATTTTCGGTTATGGTCGTCCTGCAAGAAGTAGCACCAACTCCGGGGTCTCAAGGTTCCTGGGAACAACGAAGAAGAAGAAGAAAAAGAGGGGGAATGACAACTGGAGCGAATCACGTGCAACGCACATGAGTTTTTAAGTGAGAGGCACTGGGTTGCTAGGAAGCTGGGCCGGCCCGCATGAAGAGTTAGACAGAGCAGGAGGAAATCTAGGGACGGGGGAAAGATGGGCCATGGAAAGCATTGGGTGAGTGAGAAGGAAGGAGCAGTAGGTGGGTCGCTGGGCTCTGGAAAAGGAAGAAGGAGAAAGGGGTGAGAGAGTTGAGGCCCGGTGGGAGGGGAGGGGACACGTGCCCTGCACGTGCGAGGGGGAGGGCTGAACCCCGGGGGGGGGGGGGGAATAGAAGCTTGGGCTGGGCGATAGCTAGGCTCGGTGCCTGGGCCTGGGCTTCGATCTTCTTCACTCTCTTTTTTTTCCCCCCATTCTTAATTCAAGTTTGATCCAGCACCTTTCTTTCTTCTCCTTTGCATCCAATTTGATCAATTTTTTTAATTATTTTTCTAAATTTCACAATTCCTACAAAATAAATAAAAAGTTATATTAAAACACTAGTATAATAATTTATTCTAAGTAAATATTGGATTATAAAAGGGTATAAAATGACACAATTTCAGATTTAACATTTCCACTCTCTTTTTCTTTCACTTCATTTTTTCATTCAGCCTTGAATTAAGGATTAATACGCTAGGCCCTCGAATATACAAAATTGAGGTTCAAATTTCATCATCGGGATTTTATAAAAAATCAAGACGTCATTTTTAGGTGTTTACAATAGACCATCAAATTGTCATTGTAAAATTCTATTGCTCTACCCTATTGAACTCTTCATAGGTTTAAGAAAGACAACCGAAGAGGTCTTTGTGAACTCATATTGTTAGTTTTTCTTGATAAGTGAACAACAACATCCGTTGTAGGAGATGCCAGAGATGTGGTAGTGTTGATTTAGAGAGTACACAACCACAAGAGGGGGGTGAATTGTGGTGTCCGATTTTCACAAGTTGCTGACAAACAGTCTTAGACCCTGTTCGTACAGGTTGTTCCTGAGATAAGCAGAAGCGAAAATCCAACAAAATTGAATGCGGAAATAATGGACACATGATTTTTTACGTGGAAAACACCTCTAGCCCAACTGAGGTGAAAAACCACGATCTACCTCGTGTAGGATTTAAACACTTCACTAAACGGGCTAATCACGTTACAATAGTAACACACCTTGTTACAAATTGCAACCCACGTAACCGTCTTCCCTAAGACAGGTTACCCCACGTCCAAAATCCCCTTGATTTGGACACACACTCAACTCACTTTTGTGAAAGAAGAGTATAAAGAAAAAACACCCTATTACAATGCTTCTCAACTAAGCTAATATAGGGTACAATGAAATCCTAGTATGCCAACTTTGAAAGCTCAAATAACTCACTCACTAGACACGGTTTTCTTTTCAAACTTTTAAGCTCATGAACACTAAATTTTTCTCTTTTGAAAACCGATGCTTCTATCGTTCGAAGAAGTGACTTTATATAGTACTTGGAAAAACAATTCCTCAAATTTTTGGAAACTAAAATCCCTAAAGAATATAGAATTCTTTAGCCACAAGAGATGAGGAAACATGAGATGGAAACACTTCCTAAACCGTATGCATAAGGCGGTGATTCTCAGCAACTAGCCCATGTTTTTTTTCAACAACCTTATCCACTTGCCAAAAATTGGATATTCTTTTTATTCAAAAAAGATTTTGCAAATCCCCTTAGATTTTAATAACTGTTTTTTAGGATAAGGGGTAAGATACTCCATAAAAATCTTTCTTGCAAATCCTTGAAGAAGCTGCTCAAAATCCAAAAGATAAAAATCGTGCAAAACAGTTTTTTTCGCAACTTATTCTGGAAACACCCTGATTACCCTGTTTTCAGGATTGTTCTGAAGGGTGATCCGAAATATTTACCAAAAGAAAACAAAACCGTTTCAAGTAAGTGGTAAGTTAAGAGTTTCTGATTGGCATATTAACAAGAGTCTAAAAATATAAAACCAAATTAAATCAAGACATCTTGTTGTAACCACTAGTCATCTTATAGAGAGACGAATTTGCTGCAAACACTTCACAGGACTTGTTCCTCACGGCTGCACTTATATCCTATGCTTCAAACACTTCACAGGACATGTTTCAAACACCTTACAGAGCCTGTTCCTCATGGTTGTTCTTACATCGCTGACTTGAGTACCTGTTCTTGATAAACTATTAGTCAAACAGTTTTAATATATTGAAAAACAGTAGTAAGACCCTGTTGGTAAAGCCTGTTTGGAACAACAACAACAACTACAACACTTGGATTTGTTATCATCAAAACCTTATACATTCTAACAAATTCCCCCTTTTTGATGATGACAAACCAAGTGACCATATTGACTTTCAAGGACAATTGAAGTGATTAGTGCCAATTATTTATAGGACCGACAATTCACATGAAGCAGTCAGTATCGAAAAAGTGTAAGAAATTTAACTCGTCCATGGCAAAACTAAAACAATATTGGTCATCCTATCTTCCCCCTTTTGGCATCATTAAAAAGTAGGGGCGAACCGTCAATCATAGGGTGTTTGCTATCACCACCACTTGGATAATGGAGGAAAGTCAACAGGCGATACACTCAAGTGTGTTGCTACGGTAATGAGATTGGCCATCCTAGTCACACACAAGCAATTCGCAACAAAAAGTAAGCAAGGCAAAGCCAATCAAAAATAAGATAACCTGTCATTCACCAAACAAGTGCAACAGAAAGTACAAACTGACAAGAGAGGATAACCAAGAGAAGTGAGAACAGGCTATGAGAACAACAGATGAGGGGTGATCAGAGAGCAGGAGGGGCAAATTTGACAGAGAGGGAAGAAAGAAGGGCGAGGATATCTTCATGGCGTTTTGCATTGAGTGCCTTTTCCTCGTCCAGGGCAGTCTTTACCACAGTAAGCTCAGCACTGAGTCGAGAGTTTTCTTCCAAAGCAGCCTCAAGCTTGACTGAGGAATTGCCAGGAACAGGAGGATGGGGTGTTCTGGTCCCCTGTTCTGAGGCAGACCCTTCAACCAAAGTGTATCCACACCCCATAAGGGTGTTACTCCCAATCTCATCAATGAACTGAGCACCCACCTTCTTCTGCAGAGTCACCCCAAAGTGCTCAAACACACTAGTCAGGAAGAAGCCGTATCCCAGGTCATGTTCCCTGGAGGTGTTTGCAATTCTTGCTATGTGGCGAATCATGATGGCAGGAAGGTTGATTTGCTCTTCCTTGTCCATCAGATCCATCAAACATTGATCCATGGCATCAGCAAGATTGCGACCCTGGCCCCTGGGGATGACATTCTTGATGATAAACCAGAATATCAATTGATGGAGCGATGTCATGTCCCCTTTCTTCACGGACTTGGGTGTTTGGAGGCTTGATTGCTGGCTAAATTTTTGGGCGAGCTCCAGTAGCCTGGCTGTCCCTAGAATAGTCTTGTCTTTTCTCACATATATATCAAAGCTCGTGGAGGGAATTCCCAGAATTTTCCTTAATATCTTTGCATCAAAGCGAAGCTGTTGCCCATTAACAATACTTATCACCACTCCTTCGGTGACAGTGCAGTTGGCATAGAACTCTGCCAACTCATGTACAGAACACCCCAACTGGGTGTTTGTAAACAGCTCATACCACCCCTGTGCACACAGCTTGTGCAGAAACATCCCCAGAGCCTGTTCCTTAAAATATTTTACCTTGATAATTTTGCCCCTGACTACCCGTCTCTGAAGAAGTTGGGTCAGTTTGGCTGAGATTGCGGACGGGGTAGACTTCTTGGCTCTTTTAGGTTGAGGCTCAGTAGGAGGGTCTTGGGTGGAGGCGTGTTTGAGAGAGGCTTTTCTCTTGGGAGTTTTGAGGGGTGATGGTTTGGAGGGTAAAGTGGAGGTCGATTTTGGTGCAGGCAGAGGCTTATCCTCTGAGGACTTTGAGAACACGGGAGTGCCCTGTTTGAAGGTGGTGTTCTCAGTGTCACTATCTGATGAAGGCTCAGAGGAGGAATCAATTTTCTCAACAACAGGTGATGACTGTTTGGCAGGACGAGGTGTGGAGTGGAAGGCAATTCGGGCTGATTTGCGAGTTGGCCTGGTTGTGGATTTGGCCGAAGAGAAGATTTGTGGTTTTGGTTTGACAGGGGTTTCACTTTTTGAGGGTTCTTCAGTATGGCCGCTTTTAGACCTTGATGGTGGTCGTGTTCTTGGCATTCTAGTACGCCTAGCCACAATTTTGTATCGTTTACGTTTCTCACCGATTGGTCGTACCGACGTGGCTTGTTCAGGCTTCACAGGAGACTCCTCCATTTGACCACTACTTCCCCCTTCTTCTTTTGACAAATCTTCCCCTAGGTCATCCCTAAAAACTTCAGGCCCTGTTTTGGCCGCTGTTTCCTGCTCTGGAAACAGCCCGAACGAATTGATGTCATCTAGTCCATGATCGAACAGAAAGATTTCATCTAAAGGCCCAATTTCTCTTTCAGATACCCCAACAGGTTCTTGGGGTTTACATGCCCCCGTTTCTCCAAATAAAATCAATTCCCACCCAAATTTGTAAGGGATGTCTTCTAATTTCAGATTCACTGTTCTAAGGTCGATGCTTTTCAAAAACCCAAAAGGTTTATGGACAATGGGTCGAGAAGGTTCAGTAGTTTTACCTTCCATGAGGGCCGTCAGAAATTGTATAGGCGCAAACAGGGCTGTGGCTATTTGCAAGGCTGTGCTCTGTGTCTGGTTGCCCTGAGTTGAGGTCGAGGAGCTCTCGGAGCTAATGGGAGACGCCATTTTTCAGAGGAAGGAGAGAGATTAGGGTTTCTTGAACAGAGTTTCAGAGCAAGAGAGTTTCGGTGGAGGTGAGGGATTGAGCAAGAGAGCTTTAAAGAGAGAGACATGCGAAATCTTTAAAAGATTTTGCCCATTTTGCAACGGCTTCTGCATTTATTTAGGCCGCGCACGCCTCGGGAAGAGATTAACAATTTTCAATTTGTTGCACATATTTGACAAACAAGAGGCGCACCTATTTCTGGTGCTTGTTCTTGAGGTTACTTGCTTGGTAACATGGGACAATAAGGGCAATCTCATTAGACCTCAACGAGTGTCAGCAAGTTGCAAACCTCACATATGCTAAATATAGCACAGAAGTTGATTGCAAACAAAAATTTAACATATTATACCCATAACTTTTAAATTTTGCAAATAGGGCGAGAGAACAGGTTGGTTAGCTTGTTCTAATTAAGCCTAGTTCGAGTCTATTCCTTTCAAATTGTTCTCTACTCAATGCTTTTGTGAATATATCAGCAATTTGATTTTCAATGGCACAAAAATTCATTGAGATCACTCCTTTTTCAACATTATCTCTTAGAAAATGATGTCGAATGTCAATATGGTTTGTTCTTTTGTGTTGATATGGATTTTTGGCAATGTTAATTGCACTTGTATTGTCACAATAAATAGGAATGCATCCTATGTCAACACAAAAGTCCTTGAGTTGTTGTCTTATCCATAATAACTGAGCACAACAAGATGCAGCTGCCACATACTCAACTTCTGCTGTGGACAAGGCAATAGAGAGTTGTTTCTTGGTTGCCCAAGATACCAAACAAGGTCCAAGAAAGTGAGCCATACCTAAGGTGCTTTTTCTATCAACCAAGAAACCTACATAATCAGCATCAGCATACCCAACAAGATCAAAGTTGCAACCTCTAGGATACCATAAGGCTAGATCAGGTGTATGTTTTAGGTATCTTAAAATCCTTTTTACAGCCTTAAGATGAGTTTCTTTAGGGTTAGACTGAAAACGTGCACATAGACCAACACTGAAAACAATGTCAGGTCTACTAGCCGTTAGGTATAGGAGTGACCCTATCATGCCCCTATAGGATTTCTCCTCAACTGAGGGACTACCATCATCCATTACCAGCCTGGTTGAGGGAGAGATGGGAGTATCAATGGGCTTCGCCGACTCCATCTTAAAGCGCTTAAGTAACTTTTTGATATACTTTTATTGATGGATCATGATGCCATTTGAAGTTTGCTTGATTTGCAAGCCTAGAAAGAAATTAAGCTCACCCATCATGCTCATTTCAAACTCACTCCTCATCATTTTTGAAAATTCATTGCATAAATCATGATGAGTTGCACCAAATATGATGTCATCGATATATACTCGCACAATCAACAAATGTTCCCCCTTAGATTTTAGAAACAAGGTATTGTCTACCTTGCCTTTTGTAAAACCATTTTCTAATAAAAAGCTTGACAACCGCTCATACCAAGCTCTAGGGGCTTGTTTTAAACCATAAAGTGCTTTATCAAGTTTGAAAACATGGTTAGGAAATTCATTACTTTCAAAACCAGGGGGTTGTTTGACATACACTTCTTCTTTGAGGTACCCATTTAAAAATGCACTTTTGACATCCATTTGATACAACTTGATCTCCATATGGGCTGCAAATGCTATCAAGATTCGAATAGCCTCCATCCTTGCAACAGGTGCAAAGGTTTCTTCATAATCAATTCCCTCTTCTTGGTTGTAGCCTTGAACCACCAGTCGGGCCTTGTTCCTAGTGACTGTTCCGCACTCATCCAGCTTGTTACGGAACACCCACTTGGTTCCAATGATTGTTCTATCCTCTGGCCGTGGCACAAGGTGCCATACCTTGTTCCTTTCGAACTGATGGAGTTCTTCTTGCATGGCTGTGACCCAATCTGAATCTGCAAGGGCTTCATTAATATTCTTAGGCTCAATTTTTGAGAGAAAAGCATAGAAAGCACAGAAATTTTTGAGTCTAGATCTAGTTTGAACTCCTGCATTAATATCAGACAAAATTTGATCAAGAGGATGTGAACTTTGGTATTTCCATGATCGTGGTGAAAGTGGGTTCACAGACTCGCTCTCCATCCTAGCTGGAATACTCGGTGAAACAGGTTCAGAACCTGTTCTCGAGCCTGTTTGGGAGCTTGTTCCTGGATTTATCCCTGAAGGATTCGGCTGGTGTTGTCCCGAACAGGGTTTCACCCTGTTTCCCCCTATTTGGTTCACAACTTGCTTACCTTCCTAAAGAACAGCCTCAGACCTTGCTTCCTCCGATTGACCCTTATCTTGTTCACCTTGAAGCAGCACGTCTTTTCTAACAAGACCTAGTTCGAAGTCTTCTTCCTGTGCATCATTCTCGCTTAGAGAGTTAGTTTCATCAAAAAGCACATGCACACTTTCCTCAACACACAAGGTTCTCTTATTAAACACTTTGTATGCCTTACTATGCGAGGAGTAACCAAGGAATATTGCTTCATCACTCCTTGGATCAAATTTCCCTAAGGCATCCTTTCCATTATTATGCACAAAACATTTACAACCAAAAACTCTCAAATGCATAATATTAGGTTTTCTTCCCTTGAAAAGTTCATAAGGAGTTTTGTTAAGAATAGGTCTAATCATGCATCTATTTATAATGTAACATAATGTATTCAAAGCTTCAGCCCAAAAGTTTCTAGAAAGACCACTAGCAACAAGCATTGTTCTAGTCATGTCCTCTAGAGTGCGATTTTTGCGTTCTAGCACCTCGTTCTGTTGGGGTGTTCTTGGAGCTGAAAAATTATGATCAACACCATGCTCATTACAATAATCAATAAAGCTTGAATTTTCAAATTCTGTACCATGGTCAGACCTTAGGCATACCAAAGAGTGTCCTACCCTCTTTTCAGTCTTTTTAATGAAAGTAAGAAATTTTTTAAAAGTTTCATCTTTAGAAGCCAAAAACAGGGTCCAAGTGAAACGAGAGTAGTCATCCACTATCACAAGCACATACCTCTTACCACCTCGGCTCATAATCCTCATTGGACCACATAGATCCATATGTATCAATTCAAGAGGTCGAGTAGTGCTTACACACTTTTTAGACTTAAATGAATTTTTGACTTGTTTGCCTTTGGCACATGCATCACATACCTTGTCATCATTGAATTTGATGGAAGGTAAGCCAACCACTAAGTCTTTGGTTACAAGTTTGTTCAATAGTGAGTAACTTGCATGACCTAGTCTTTTGTGCCAAAGCATAACATCATCATTTAAAGCACTCAAACAAGTCAAATTATTTTGGGGAAGAGTAAAAATACACACTTTATAAACATTTTTGTGTCGCTTCCCCCTCAACACAACATCTCCTGTGTTCATATTTACAACCAAGCAACGTGTTGGAGAGAACACTACTAGGTTGTCTTTGTCGCACAGTTGGGACACACTTAGCAAGTTTTGTTTTAATCCATCCACAAAATAAACATTGTCAATTGAATGGGAGAGTGACTCACCTATCTTACCCATGCCGACAATTGTCCCGAATTTGCCGTTTCTAAATGCCACACTCCCACCTTCTGAAGCTATAAGTGAGAGAAAATTGGATCTTTCACCAGTCATATGCCTCGAACACCCACTGTCAACATACCGCAGCTGCTTGTTCCCTAGACTATTCCCTGCACTGTTTGCTGGGTTGTTTGCTGGGTCGTTCTCTCTCACTTCAGCCTGCAAAACAAATCAAGGGTTAGTTTTGGGAACCCAGATCCACTTGGGTCTCATTCCTTTACAGGTACAAATCTCATCTTTCCCAACCCATATTTGTTTTACATACACTGAGTTCCCTTTAATGGCATACTTTCTTGAGGGACAAGCATAACGGTAATGACCCATTTTACCACAGTGATAACATACAATATTCTCAGATAATCCTACATATTTTCTATTCACTGGGTAGGTCATCTTAGGCACAAAACCTAGTCCTCTTCTATTTCGACTATGATGGGTGTTTAACCATTCAAGTGCTTGTGAGGACCTGTTCCAGAGCTTGTTTGTGGCAAGGTCTGATTCCATTTGTTTCATTTTCTCAAGCAAGTTTTTATTTTCTACAAGCAAGGACTCGACCTTACCTTTTAAGTCAAGGGATTCTTTTTCTAGCTCAGTCAGTTTAGTGGAACAAGTCTCTTCTTTCATGAGTAGAGTTTCTTTAAGCACATTGATGTTTTTCATGCAAGCCAAGAGTCTCTTTGTCAACTTCAAGTTTTTCCAATTTAAGGGTTTCATTTTCAAGTTCTAGATCTCGAACATCCCTTTTTAATTCAGCACATATATCCATTATAGTGTACACTAATTCCTCAAGAGTTGATTTATTTAGACCCCGTACCTTGTTCTTAAGTTGAGTCAGACTGTCTGTTGATCCATCATCTGAATCAGTGTCACTTCTTGCCATGAGTGCTACATCAGCTTCCCCAGCTTCAGACCCTTCCTCATCCTCGCTTGAATCTCCCCAGGCCGCGAGCATAGCTTTTGAGAACCTTTTCGCTGAGCTGCTTACACCCTGTTTCCTCCCCTGTTTTCCAGGGTGTTCGGGTTCTTGTTCTTCCTTGTGCAGTGGGCAGTTTCTCACAATGTGGTCCAGTTTGCCACACTTGAAACACCCAGAGAACTGTTCCCGAGAGGTGTTCCTGGCCTTGCTGAAGTCCCTCCTTTTGCTATTTTCTTTGACTTTATTGAAGAACTTCTTGAACTTTTGAGTGATCATGGCAATATCCTCCTCATCAGAATCAGAATCATCTTCTAAGGCCTTTAGTGCAAGACCTCGATCTCTCTTTGTCTCATCTTTCTGTTGAGAATTTTTCCTAAGTTCATACGTTTAGAGGTTGCCAATCAGCTCATCTAGGGTGATCTTGTTCATGTCCTTAGCTTCTTGGATGGCCGTTACTTTCGCTTCCCAAGAATGAGGTAAAATTCTTAGAATCTTCCTCACCAATTCTTCGGTGGTGAAGGATTTTCCTAGGGATTTCAGCTCATTCGTTATGTGAGTGAAGCGAGTGTACATGTCCATCACACTTTCACGATCACCCATCTCAAACAGCTCATACTTTCTCATAAGCAATTCAATCCGGGATTGCTTTACTTGATTGGTCCCTTCGTGAGCTACTTGCAAAGCATCCCAGATTTCTTTGGCCGACTCACATTCAGATATGCGAGTATATTCATAAGGACCTAGGCCGAAATATAGGAGTTTCTTGGCCTTGGCATTCTTCTCCATCATCTTGTAATCTTCAGCATTGAATTCCTTAGGCTCCTTGGGGATTGACTTTCCATCTTCAGTGATTTTCTTAGAGATGAGTGGTCCATTCTTGATGAGCATCCACAACTCATAATCCTCGGTTTGGATGTAGTTTTCCATTCTATTCTTCCACCATCCATAGTGTTGGCCATTAAAGTATGGTGGTCGAGTTATGGATTGACCTTCAAGCATGCCTTGTGGTGTACTCATCTTCAAGGATCTCTCAAAGGTGTTAGCCTTTCAAAGGAGAACCTGCTCTGATACCACTTGTTGATTTAGAGAGTACACAACCACAAGAGGGGGGTGAATTGTGGTGTCCGATTTTCGCAAGTTGCTGGCAAACAGTCTTAGGCCCTGTTCGCACAGGTTATTCCTGAGATAAGCAGAAGCAAAAATCCAACAAAATTGAATGCGGAAATAATGGACACAGGATTTTTTACGTGGAAAACACCTCTAGCCTAACTGAGGTGAAAAACCACGACCTACCTCGTGTAGGATTTAAACACTTCACTAAACGGGCTAATCACGTTACAATAGTAACACACCTTGTTACAAATTGCAACCCACGTAACCGTCTTCCCTAAGACAGGTTACCCCACGTCCAAAATCCCCTTGATTTGGACACACACTCAACTCACTTTTGTGAAAGAAGAGTATAAAGAAAAACACCCTATTACAATGCTTCTCAACTAAGCTAATATAGGGTACAATGAAATCCTAGTATGCCAACTTTGAAAGCTCAAATAACTCACTCACTAGACACGGTTTTCTTTTCAAACTTTTAAGCTCATGAACACTAAATTTTTCTCTTTGAAAACCGATGCTTCTATCGTTCTAAGAAGCGACTTTATATAGTGCTTGGAAAAACAATTCCTCAAATTTTTGGAAACTAAAATCCCTAAAGAATATAGAATTCTTTAGCCACAAGGGATGAGAAAACATGAGCTGGAAACACTTCCTAAACCGTGTGCATAAGGCGGTGATTCTCAGCAACTAGCCCATGTTTTTCTCAACAACCTTATCCACTTGCCAAAAATTGGATATTCTTTTTATTAAAAAAGATTTTGCAAATCCCCTTAGATTTTAATAACTGTTTTTTAGGATAAGGGGTAAGATACTCCATAAAAAATCTTTCTTGCAAATCCTTGAAGAAGCTGCTCAAAATCCAAAAGATAAAAATCGTGCAAAACAGTTTTTTTCACAGCTTATTCTGGAAACACCCTGATTACCCTGTTTCCAGGATTGTTCTGAAGGGTGATTCGAAATATTTACCAAAAGAAAACAAAACCGTTTCAAGTAAGTGGTAAGTTAAGAGTTTCTGATTGGCATATTAACAAGAGTCTAAAAATATAAAACCAAATTAAATCAAGACATCTTGTTGTAACCACTAGTCATCTTGTAGAGAGACGAATCTGCTGCAAACACTTCACAGAACCTGTTCCTCACGGCTGCACTTATATCCTATGCTTCAAACACTTCACAGGACATGTTTCAAACACCTTACAGAGCCTGTTCCTCATGGTTGTTCTTACATCGCTGACTTGAGTACCTGTTCTTGATAAAACATTAGTCAAGCAGTTTTAATATATTGAAAAACAGCAGTAAGACCCTGTTGGTAAAACCTGTTTGGAACAACAATACAACTACAACACTTGGATTTGTTATCATCAAAACCTTATACATTCTAACAGGTAGAGTGATTATTCTTCCCATCCTCCACGCATATGTTCGAAGTTGACTTGAACAAAAATCCAAACTCATCCTATCAAAAGCCAAGTTCTCATCTAGGTAAGACTATCTTGTGTTTTGGTAATAAACGTAGATTTAAGGGGCAACAGCTTAGATTGGAGGTGGTGTTTGAGCTATTCCTGAAAAATTGGGAAATAAAGTGCCAGGTGATGCAGATTAGGGATAAAGGGCCAATTTATTTTGAGTGAAGGGGTGAGCGTATAGGACTAATGGGGAGCTTGTATGTGTGGATTCAAAGTCAACGAAGTTGAGTTGATTTCACTTTAATTGCAGATGGTGTCTTGAAACGTAAAGGACTTAAGGAAGGCATAAGAGCGTTGGTTTATTATAGTTCGAACAAAAGTACAAGCTTGTCACTTGCAATTCAGGCTCAGGCTTAGGTTCAAGTTCGAATTCTAGGTCAGGGTCGAGCTCACTCCTAACAAGTCTACTACTCTCAGAATCTCTAACTCAACCAGTCATGCAAAGCCCACACCCTCACAAAAGTATTTTTGGTCTTTTCCTTTTTCTTATTTTTTTAGATTTGGATTTTTTTGATTCTTTTTTCTTTTTTCTTTCTATACAAAAGAAAAAACAAAAAGTAAACTAATCCCAAAAATAAAACAAAAATAGAAAACACAAATAAACTAAAAGAAAATAGAAGATAAACTAAAACTAAACAAGCAAAATCTAAAAAATAAAATTAAAATAGAAATCAAACTCCAAAATTGGAACACTAGGACAGAAGATTTAGCACAATCACAAGGAAGATGAATATAATTTTTTTCAATTTTGTTCTTTCCTAGAATAGTGCAGAAAATTCACACCAGAAAATTACTTCCTAAAATCATAGACAACTCTAGAAATTCCTAAAAATTCCACAAAAATTAAGCTAAACTCTAAAAATCATGTATAATCCACTAAAAATATCAGCACAGGAAACAACACCAGAATAGCACCAAAAAATTCGAAACAGACACTAAAATCTGTAAAAAAAACTGCTCTATTTGATTTTTTTCCCTGTTCTGTACTTTCCTACGCTAATCAATCCCAAAAACTGTTAGTTCTTTTTCGTTTTGTAGTAGGTAATAATCACTAAAAATAAAGATTAAATTGACCAAAACCAAAAAAAATCAAAATACAAACTCAAATCAAAAATCAAAGACAAAAGAAATCTAAACTAAAACTAAAACTAAAACTAAAACTAAACTAAGACTAAAAATACAAAAAGACAATGAGAATGACTCAAATGACTCAACTTAATTCAACACCTAATTTCACAAAATCCATCCCCGGCAACGGCGCCATAAAACATGTTGTAAAATCCGTAAGCGTACAGTTTTATCGCAGTGACAATTATGGACGTCGTCCAAAATTTGGTTACTACTCAACTATGTTAAACTTGTCAATCAACTCATAAACAAAACTCTCCACCTTCTTTGTTTTTTTTATGTGTTGCTGAATTTTCCTTCATTAATTCCCGAATTAAAACTCTCCACCTTCAATCGTGTAACTGCTTCCAATAATTCCCAATTGATTAGAGGATATAATAATAGAAAGGGGTTAATGTAGTGGGCAATGAAGATGAGTATTGATGAAGGTGATTGAAGGAGGAGACAGAAAGTAGGTGAGGATTTTCAGTTATGGTCATCCCGCAAGCAGTAGCACTAACTCAGGGGTCTCAAGGTTCCTAGGAACATCGAGGAAGAAGAAGAAAAAAAGGGGGGAAGGAAACTGCCAAATTGGAGCGAATCACGTGCAATGCACGTGAGTTTTTAAGTGAGAGAGGGGTTGGGTTGCTGGGAAGCTGAGCCAACCCATGTGAAGAGTTTGGCAGAGCAATAAGAAATCTGAGGAAGGGGGAAAGATGGGCCGTGGGAAGCATTGGATGAGTGAGAAGGAAGGAGCAGTAGGTGGACCGCCAGGCTTAGGAAAAAGAGGCCCGGTGGGAGGGAAGGGGGGGCACATGCCCCGCACATGTGAGGGGAAGGGCTGGACCGGGGAAACAGACCCGTGGGCTGGGCATTGGCTGGGCTCGGTGCCTGGGCCTGGGTTTCGATCTTCTTCTCTTTTTTCTTTTTCCATCCTCAATTCAAGTTTGATCCAGCACCTTTCTTTCTTCTCCTGTGCATCCAATTTGATCAATTTTTTTCATTCTTTTTCTAAATTTTACAATTCCTACAAATTAAATAAAAAGTTATATTAAGACACTCGTCTAATAATTTATTCTAAGTAAATATTGGATAATAAAAGGGCATAAAATGACACAATTTCATATTGACCACTTCCACTCTCTATTTTTCTGTCGCTTCATTTTTTTTTTCCCCCTTCAGACTCGAATTAAGGATTAATATGCTAGGCCCTCGAATATACAAATTGAGAAATAAATTTCATCATCAGGCACTTTATAAAAAATCATGATGTCATTTGTAGGTGTTTACAATAGACCATCAAATTATCATTGTAAAATTCTATTGCTCTACATATTGAACTCTTCGTAGGTTAAGAAAGACAACCGAAGAGGTCTTTGTGAACTCACATTGTTAGTTTTTCTTGATAAGTGAACAACAACATCCGTTGTAGGAGATGCCAGAGATGTGGTAAAGTGATTATTCTTCCCATCCTCCACGCATATGTTCGAAGTTGACTTGAACAAAAATCCAGACTCATCCTATCAAAAGCCAAGTTCTCATCCAGGTAAGACTATCTTGTGTTTTGGTAATAAACGTATATTTAAGGGGCAACAACTTAGATCGGAGGCGATGTTTGAGCTATTCCTGTAAAATTGGGAAATGAAATGCCAGGTAATGCAGATTAGGGATAAAGGGCCAATCTGTTTTGAGTGAAGGGGTGAGCGTATAGGATTAATGGGGAGCTTGTATGTGTGGATTCGAAGTCAACGAAGTCAAGTTGATTTCACTGTAATTGCAGATCGTGTCTTGAAACGTAAAGGACCTAAGGAAGCCATGAGAGCGGTGGTTTATTATAGTTCGAACAAAAGTACAAGCTTGTTGCTTGCAATTGTTATAGATGACCCCTTTCTGGCCAACATCTTAGCCTTGGAGAAAGTATTGATATTGGCACGCAATTCAAATGGCAAAAAATAGATATATCAACCGTCGCTCTAAATTTGATCCGAAGTTTCCATTCTGAGCAATCGATTCCGTCAAATGGAGTTGCCCTGGTTTTGAGTTGTCTTTCTCTAATACGTGATTTTGTTCATGTTCGTACAATGAAGGTTATCAGGCTACTGGTTTCGAAAGCTCATGAGCTAGTAATGCTAGCTCAACGGCAGAGCTTTCTAGACTAGTACTTATTTACGTTTTACTTGTTGACCAAGAAGGGGCCAAGTTGGGACTTTTTCTAGTGCACCTACTTCACCTATTCCCAATGCAACCAGACAAGAAACTTTATAAGCAAGCTGGAAGTGGCAAAATAAGGCTACTAGAAAACGAATTATTTGAAATAAAACTCAGCTCAGGCCTAGGATAAGATAAATTGACTATGATTTGATTTTTAATATGATTGTATTCAGTTTTAAAACGGTTGAAATAAAATCACTTTTGGATATTAATTTTAAAGAGTCATTGAGGGAAGTGAACATAGTTCTAAATTGGAACTAATTTGCTAATTCAGAGTACTGGGTAGTCAACACTCTTAAAATATATGCTCTTAAAACTTGATATAAGTCACCTAAAATAAATATTGCTAATGTTACCTATTAAATTCATGACAAAACATAGGGAAAAATATCAAAGTGCATAATTGTATTGTCGATAAAAATTTAATTAGTTCTTTTTTAGATTTATAATTAGTTTTTTTCCTTCGAATTATAATTAATTTTTGCTCCTGAAGTCTTCATATTATTTTGTAAATAATTGTATTATCAATAAAAATTTAATAATTATATCAACGGTTTTTAGAGTTTTATCCTTTTTTAATATTCTAATTATTTTCACAATTTTTAGTAAGATATTTTTACTTTTATAAAAATTTTATAAGTTTAACTTTTTAATCTTTAATTTTTTTTGTCACTTTGGTAAAGTTCGCATTGTATTCTGCATTGATAATTTTTAATTTAGAAAGATGAACAACATCTTAATTTGAAACTTGGGAGCTTAAAGCTATTTCATGTAGTGTTGAATGTATAGATACATTATGAACATATCAGGATCATAAACACTAAACCAAAAAATTATAAGAAATTAGGGTCAATATCTCCAAAACAAGATAAACAAAAAATTTGGCATTGTCATATGCCGTAGCTACAATTTTTGACTTTTTCATATCCTACTATGGTTTTGCAAATCAATTTTTATGCAACCAATTGGGGTTTTCCATTAATTCTCAAATATCCTATGAAATGTCGTCTTTTCATTATAGGAGAAATGTGGTTTTAATTACAAAGCACCAACCTCTAGGGCTAAGAAGCAATGTAATTATGAAGTTGCCCTCAGTGAAAAACCAATTCACTTCAGCATGAGAGCAGCTTGAGCTTCCTTTGTCTTAAAACGATGGTTGCATGTGCTTGAAAAGAGAAAAGATATACATGACCTAGTCGTTGTCGAATATTACATTTGTTACATGCTTCAATGTGCTCTAATTTGCTTCAACTGATTCCAATCTTCTAAAGGCACATTCATTATATCATATTGCATGCTATCTGCTAGCTACTCTAATATGTTCCAACCTGCTAACTATTCTTCTAACCTCCTCTGATATACTCTGATTCGATTTAACTTGCTTCAACCTGCACCAGTATGCTCCAACTTTTCCTTACATGCTGAATCTACTACAACTTGCCCCAACCATTCAAACTCGCTCAAAGTCATTCCAAACCATTAGAAAAAACAATATAATGTTTTTTACATGAACACAAATTAACCTCGAGGAATGCAGCTAAAAGATAATAATTCTTTAAATAGTATTTTTAAAAAAATTAATAATGACAAATTAAGAAAAGGACAACAATGTGGACACAATAAGAAAATGACAACAATGCACACCATACACCTTCAACTAAATGCAGGAAAAAGAGATACCAATTTTGCTAATAGTTATGGACATTGTGACAATATCCAATGTTGGATAGTATGATGAGCAAAACAAACAAGCAATAAATGGAATCTAGACATGTAATATGATTTCATCATTAATAAACAACTGGTACACTTCTATGTGTAACTTTTATAATGAATACTTGGTTGCAAATGGTTTTACAATCATACTTACAATCACGTTTAACTCATCCATTGCATATATATATATATATATATATATATATATATATATATATATATATATATATATATATATATATATATATATATATATAATGTAAACTAGTTATTTCAACATAGTTGAGAACTTCTATGATTCTTTTGGAAATCTTAAGGAACTCGTGCTACAATGCAAGGGTACATGGAAATGAACTCTCAAGGGAGGGGGGTTTTCCTCTTTAAGAGCTCCGATGCTCAAGTTAGGGAGAATTTTAGAGAGGACAGTAAGCACAAAGCTTATAAAAGTCTTGTTGACCTATCTTTGATATTGGTCACGACGTGTTTATGTAATGTGTTTAGAACGATTCTCTTAGAGGAATCTTATTAGGACTCTACATTTTTAGAGCTACTATTATGTCCTAATTTTATTCAAACTCAAAGATCTTTACCGTTTCCTTGTAGATTTAGGAGACATTGATAAGATCTTTTGTTTCCTACCAAGCCATGTGGATGGGAATTATTTTCATGGCTTCAGTGGACTTTGGTTTTAGTGCTTATGTCCAGATGACCCCGACTGCTCAATCCTAGTGGGTTCATCCGATCAATTCTTTTTCTTAGGTTTTTACTAGGCTGTTGCCCGATGCCTCTTTCTGAGTTAATTTGTACCCGAATCATTTATCCCTTAAAGGATATTGGATTTAGTGTCAATGTGGGACTAGGCCTAGCCTCTTTATTACTTTAGTAATTCTTCAGCTTGAACTATGAGTTATCCTGACGTTGAGGACATTCTCAAGGTCAATTTTATGTATGCTTCTTTAATATGGTTTTTTTCCCTAAAGCGACAAAGCTAAGATTTTTCCAACCGATTTTTATCCAGTCTTTTGGGGAAAATATTCCTCCAACTGAATTTCAGATCTCTTGCTTTGGAGTTCCAAACCTTTATCTAGTTTTATGTTGCCTTCTCTGAGAAATAACTTCGACATCTACTCAATAATGGCATAAACCTGCTATAATTGACTGTCTTTTTTTTTATCTTTCTCTTCAACGTCCTAGGCCAGCTATGATGGTTGGTTCAGTTTTTAGAGTGTTCTTGATTGGATTTCAAATTTCTTGGGGTCTTTTCCTCCAATCTTGTTACCTTTTTGCCCTGTTTTTGGATATAAATTTCACCCGTCTAGGTTCAACTTCTTTAAGAAATTTCTTAACCCATTACAAGCATCTCAGGAAAGTGTATGTCTATTTCACTATTTAGAGAAAGTTTTTTCAAGCCTTTTTCTACCTCTTTCCTCTCCCTTTACCATTTCTTCATATCTGTGCTTAAAACAACTAAAGCTAGAGGTCCACCGGTCCCATTAGGGCATGCTTGCTATTCCTTCTAGCCTTTAGAGGAGAATGTTGATTGATTCTATTGCTTGCAATAACATGGAGGACTTTTATAATGAGGAGGAGAAAAGGGGAAACATGGGCTGTTTCTGTTGGATCACCATCCTCAATAACCTGTACCTCTTTGGCTTTGTCAAAGTGGGTAGCATTGATAACACTTGAGGGCTAGTATCATATGAAACTGGCCCTACTTTAAGGCCTGGTGTGCCCAAGTCATGTAAGACATTATTCACATAGCCCTTCCTCCATTTCAAGGGGACATATTTGATGGAATTGTAGAGCATCATGATCATTGCCCTATAATTTTATGTCAAGATCGATTCAACTTTTTCGGATGTCGATTCGAATCTGGTTTCAGGTCATAAGGTTCGAGTCATTCAGATTGGGTTAGTTTGGTCAAGTCTAATAATTATTGCTGAACAAAAGGTTTAGGGCCCTGCTGGGACCGATTGCCCCTACACGTATCAGGGCCCCTAAGATCTCCAGGGTTGGTCCCTACTCTAAATGAAGTAGGAACCTCTGTGGCACCTACGTACTATAAAAGGTGACTTTGGTGTGTGTGTGTATATGTTTGGTCAAGAGTTGAGAATTGTGTATTCTGCGCCTTTCACTAGTTGATTTTCTTGTTCCATGAAAGAAAAGGAAAAAATTTGCAAGCAATTAATAAAATAAAGAAGAAAGGATAACAGAAGAAATAATTCTAAAAAAAACGTGAATAAGTGATTGGCATTGGACATGTACATAGCTTTTGTTTCTTCTTTGCTAACTTATTTTCTCCTTGATTCATGGGGTATGTTCATTGTATTGTTGAGGTTTGGAGCATTGGTGAGCTTCATGGTTGCTTGGTTCCTTGTTGCTTGCTCCCTAGTCACTTGGCTAAATAGCTTTGCATTGTCCAAATTCATTAGTCTACTACTTTCCTTTAACCTTTGAGCCCACATTACAACCCAAATAAAGTCCTCTTGATTGTTATGAGCACATCACATCTTAGGGATGGAGAATTTGAGCGTCTTGGTAAGCTTATGATAGTTTGCCATCATTGGAATGAGTTTTGAATGGACCGATATATATTTCAAACATATGAGTGAGAGTTATCCACATTTCCAGAAGTGAGGTTCTATTGATTCATTTAGCTCTGCTCAATTCCATGTGATTGTATGATGTTCTTTGCAGTTCTTTGATTGTGATCGAGTTTGATATCAAGATTGTGATCCCATACTTCTTCAAGGACATTTGCCTTCTAAAAGTGCTTTGGATTAGTAGGGTGTATTCTACTGAAACTTAGACAATGAATTTCTGGTGAAGAGTATGATCAATTTCTTACTTGTTTTAGACATTTGGTAAAGGACTAAATGGTAAGACTAGATGTTAGAAACTAAGATTTGATTTAAATGTGGATCTTGAGAAAGAGTCAGCATTTAAAAGAGCCCTATATTTGATAATCGCATTCTTAGTGATATTAGATTAATCAAAAATCCTTTAGAAACGAGAGTTGGTTAGATTTAAAATTTTCATTTCATCTTGAAGGAAGGGTTGGATAATCTAATTATCGGTTTTAGAATTGCGCATTTGAAAACGAGGTGCTTGATTGAGTCTTGAGTTGGAAAATTTCTTAATTTGGTCAAACTTCATAATTGTTTATTTATTGGATTAAATTGGTAGTTCATTTTTCATTCTCAAATTTTGATTTGCTTATCCTATCTAGAGGGAGTAGGATCTGATAGCTTGACCTAACCTTTGTGGGATCGATCTTCATTAGCTACAACAACACCGTGTGCTTGCCAGCCTATTAGATTCCTTGTGAGGCAAGTGGATTTGGAGAATCATGCTTGCAAACGAAAGACTTGATTGGAAAACCTATCTGTCCTAAGTAGAGCTTAGGAGAAATCATTTATGAAGGTTTTTGAATAGTGTGTTATCAAGGTCCCTGGTGGAAGCTTGGTTTTGTAATCTTGGTCAAGATTAATACAAGTTGATTGAATCCTAGGAAAGGTCATTTGGCATGGTCATAACTCTCTTAGAGGGGCGAACCTTGTTAACAAACATAACATACTTTGTATTCGGTTCTTTACTTGTTGTTTTCAGTATCCTTGATCTATTTATTCTGCATTCTTGATTTTATTGTTCAACATCCTCAAATTTGCTATATTGTTCTTTCTTTTGTGCTTGAGTTACATAAGCTGATTATTTGGTGTAACCCGATTCACCCCATTCTAGAATGACTTAGCCAACTTAGGAACAATAATTTTAGTTTGTTTATCTATTTTTGTAAACATTATTCTTTATGAACAGTACCAAAATGATGTTCATGATAATGCACACCGAATATATATTACTGATGCTCATCATCTATAATACGAGTACACACTAAATATAATATAAATGCTCCTGAAATTTTTTATGTGACATATATCATAAATTAAGCTAAGTAAGGTGAATACACGACTATATAGTTATGTGCTTATCATCAATAATTGTATACTCATAAATGTGAGAGTTCTTGATCGCAGCTGCCGTGGAGCGATGCAATTAAAAAAATGTCTTTTGTAACTAAGAGTGCCACTAAACCATGAAATCGACAATGGAAATAGAAGTAATAAAATAACATTCTTTTCCTCATTTAAGCACCTTAAAACCTCAAAACAAAAATGAAAAATGAAGATGACCCTCCTAATCAGGTTAGGAGATAGGGAGAGTAAAACCAAGGAGCTGAGAGCTTTGATTACTCTTTGATTTGTATGGGAAGATTCAGAAAATGAGGTAGATGAGTTTAGAAATTTGAAGGGTACAAATGAAGAATTCTCTCGAAAATTGGTTGTTATTTAGGTCTAATTTTGTGACAGATTGAAGCTTTGCGAACGAACCCTGTACTGTTCTTGAAAATCTATTGTTATTAAAACAGAGGAGGTAGAGAGTTCCTTCACTATATCTACAGCGAAAATAGAGAGCTAAATAGAAGAGTCAAAAACAGTGACGGAAGGAGCGAAGAATTAGTGTCAAAAACAGTAGCGGAGGGAGCGTATGATAAGTGGGGTCACTGATAGGGATGGCAACGGATCGGATTCGGATCGGATATTGGAAAATCCGAATCCGCATCCGATTATATTCGGATCGGATTTTCCAATCCAAATCCGATCCGGCGGATCAAAGAAGAACCTCCGAATCCGATCCGACTCGGATCGGATCGGAGTCGGATTTAATCCGAATCCGAAATAATTCTTTTTGCCCCATAATAATTTTATACAATTTTTTTGCATTTTTTTCCACCTATCGATGCGATCATGTGCGTTAAACATATACGTTAAACGAAGAACAAAAAAAAGTACATATCTCATGCTCAACAAAACAACATACTCCAACAAATACAAGTCTTAACAAGTACAAGATACATTTTAAATATCACAAACAAAATGTCCAACTCATATATATACATATGTATAAAAAAACGAGTACATATGTTGCACTTGCTCCATTTAACCCTTCTCTAGTTCTCTTCCATTGGTCTTGACATTCTGAAATTTGTAATCTGCAATCTAAAAAATAGTGAATATATAAATTAATTAAAATGAAAAATAGAAATACAATTTTCGAAATAAAAGGTAGAAAAGACCAATATTACCTTGGCTTCCTCCTTGATATTAAACATCTACGTCTTCATCTTCAAGGATGGTACCTAATGCCAAAGCATTCTCTTTCGTAGCGTCTACAGATACAATGATAAAATTAGATCCAAAAATTATATTAGATGGAAAAACAAACAAACGTGTTCAAAGAACGTTTTAGTCAATACTTGCCTTTGAATTGCATAAATAGCCAACTTTGAAGACACATCAAGACTTCTACGGTTGCTGGATGAAGTCTACTACGCTGTGGACTAACAACTTTACCACCCATACTAAATGCACTCTCCGAAGGAACAGTAGAAATAGGCACCGCGAGTAGATCTCTAGCTATCCTTGAAAGGATAGGATATTTGCCCGAGTTAGCACTCCACCATGCCAAAATGCTAAATTTTTGCTCATCCATAATGAGCCTCTCTTCTTCCAAATAAACATCAACTTCAGATTTACAAGACCTTTTAAGTGGCGCTTGTAGCACATGCTTTTCCCACAAGTTCTCACAATCCTCTATCTCATCAAATGATCTTTTCCCAAGAATAGAATCAGATTGCATTGTGTTCAAGGAAGATGCCTCATTCGTAAAATGCATTTTGCCCTTGTAATCGTCAACTAAGTCAACCAACAATCGCTTGATTCTATCACATTCATACTCATATCCATCACCGTAAATAAGATGAAAATAGAAGGACACACATTCTAACTTCTTCCTAGGATCTAGAATTGATGCCACTGCTAAAATATAATTAATTACATCCCAATACTTATCGAATTTCAAAATCATGTTTCCTGCCATCGCCTCAATCACACTATTCCCACAAGCCAACCACTTTCTTAAAGCCAATCTTATTTCACAAACTTTCTGAAAATATAAATTTGCAGTTGGATAGTGTCTACCTGAAAATGCTTCAGTTGTCCTGCTAAATATTGCTAATCTATCACAAATATCCTTCGCCATTTGCCATTCATATGAGGTAGGTAAAGGAAACTTTTCCTCTTTTCCTTTGCTATTTTTCTTCAACCGAGCAAAAACCTCTTTATACATTAGAGCAATATCCAACATTTCATATGTCGAGTTCCATCTTGTCTTACAATCTAAAACAAGCTTCTTACCTCCACAAATCTTAAAATACCTACAAGCATCTTCAAATTTCTCAACTCGTTTGGGAGTTGCCGTCCAAAAAGCGACTGCATCACGAACTTTCTCAATTGCCTCACCAATAATATCTAAGCCTTCTTTAACAATCAAATTCAAAGTGTGAGCACAACACCTCATATGTAAAAATTTACCATCCAAAATTAGCGTAGCAGGATCAAGCTTCTCAAGCAAACCCTCAACCACACCATCATTAGTACTACAATTATCCACAGTAATAGTAGATATTTTCTCATCTAAATTGAAATCAACTAAGCATTCAAGCAACACTTTAGCTATGGTCTCTTTGGTATGTGGGCATGGGACATATGCAAACCTAAAACAATTTAATTTAACAAAAATAAGCAAAGAGTTAAATAGACAATATCACATATTGATAATAAATCAAATACAACATAAGAAAGTCTAAGTTAGGTTAATAAGATGATTACCTGATAAGTCGACTTTGCAAAATCCAATCATCATCAATAAAGTGTGTCGTCACAGTCATGTACCCCTTCTTTTGATGGTTACAAGTCCACATATCGGTCGTAATAGCAATCCTTCCCTCAACTGTTGATAATAATTTTTTTCAACTTTTCTTTCTCCTCCTTATAAGTACCAAAGATTTCAGATTTCAAAGTATTTCTTGAAATCATTTTAAAATCAGGGTTCAAACTTTTTGAGTATCTTCTAAACCCAATATGATCAACCATACCAAGAGGATATCCATGCAAAACGATCATATTTGCTAGTTCACTTCTTGTAACCTCAGGCTTGAATTTGTATTTTCCCATTGTAACACTAGAACTATCCCTACTAAAGGTTGCTTTCAAGAGAGTTTGCCTAATATCGGCTTGATTTTTCACCTTTAAACATCTTTGTAAATGGTCTTTCAAATGTGAAGTACCATTCTTACCTCCACCAACAAAAGTTCCTTTACAACCCATGCAAATTGCCTTATCTTTTCCATTGATGGACTTCCTTTCAAAATGTCGCCACACCTCTGAAGTTAGCTTCCTCTTAAATCCACTATCAGCGCCATTTTCATTTGTTTCAACACTAGCATGCTCTGGATTGGATTGGTTTATATCATTTCTAGTGCAAGTTTGGGTATTTGGCATACCTCTTGGAGCAAATGATTCTCCTTCAGCTGATTGCACATCATAAGGATCAGACGAATCACCATGTTGATGTTCATCCATGTTAATGGCACCTGCCAAAAAGAATGGGAATTGTCTTAAAATCTTAGTCAACCGACCTAAAGCAATTGAATTATATCTAATGCGTCGACAAAGCAAAATTAATTAAAGCTGGATCTTCGACATTCTTTTCACTGATTTCCAGCCCATTAATTGGGAAAAAATCAACTTGAAGCAAGTTTAGCACCATTAGAGTTTCAATATTGCATGAATGCAAATCAAACTACAAAATCCAATCAAATGAGTCAAATCTGAACAGATCGGGCAGACTGAGATACACTTCCGACATCCATTAACACTAATCAGTAATTACTAACAAACTCCAGATCCACACTTGATTAGAAATCAGAAATTCAGTGAATTAAAGCAACAACACAGTTAACACTAGCAGCTGAGCAAACAACACTAACAGAACACTAGCAGTTGAGCAAACGAGACTAACACAATTTGGAGAATTCTCCACCTCATTTCTGCGGACGATATGAATTCAATGCAGAGCAAATCAGTAGAAAAGGAAAGAAAACAGACCACGAAGGCTGCTTGGAGAAGTCACGGCTTGATTGGAGATTGGAGAAATCACGGCTTGGAGAAATCGCCGGCGAAGCTTCAGGGAATTCACCAAATCAAGGCCAGAGGGAGATTGGAGAAATCACGGCTTGATTCTTCAACGGCTTGGAGAAATCACGGCTTGGAGAAATCACCGAATCATCGACGGCGAAGCTTCAGGGGAACGAAATCATGGCTTGATTCTTCAATCTCCAGCCAGGCTTGCGAGTTGCGGGTAGTCGGGTACTGGGCATGGGTTGCCGACAGAGGGAGACTGGAGAAAGAGAAGAAGACTGGACTGGAACTCTGGAAGAGAGAGGGACAGACGCTCAGATGGACAGCGAGAGAGAGAGAAATTGTGTGTATTTAGGGTTTCACATTTTCACTCCCAGTCTTCCATACTTTCATTTCAATTTTAATTTTCAAATTCCCACCCAAATTTGATCCCCAAAAAAATAAATTAGGGAGGTGGGCCAAGTTAACAAAATCTGCCAATATAGGTAGGCTTTAGAGATGATAGGATATTATTTTTAGATAGGTTTTATTTTTTAGAATTTAAAATTTTAAATGTTTAAATAATTAGTCGGATCGGATCGAAAGTCGGATCGGATTTTACCCTTCCTCCGAATCCGATCCGGATCCGACTCGGACTCGGATTATTTTTATCGGATTCGGACTCAGATTTTTTTATATCGGATTCGAATTGGATAATTTTGCCTCGGATCGGATCGGATTCGCTTCGGGTCGGATAATTTTGCCATCCCCAGTCACTGAGCGCCTCACAAAAAAGAAAGAAAATCATATCAGGCGGAAAAAGTAAAGACATATAAATAAAATGCAAGGAACAAAATGTTGGGGAAGGTTTAGTTGGCAAGGTGGTTCAGGGCACGCATAAGACACCGGGTCTGGAATTGAATTTTCATGGATTCGAGGGTGAGCTCCGCATCTTCTAATGTTTTGAATTTAAAATTTTTTCCCTAACATTAATCCCTCTTTTTTTTTTTTGAATTTGTTAATGCTTTGCATTTTGTTAGTGCATCCAATGTAGCAGCAAATGATCAGTTGCAACATTGGATGCCTCAATTTTCTTAAGCTAGCATTGCATAGTTTTAGTTTTCAAATTATATAATGAGCCTAAAGTGCTATTTAGGTAGTTCTTTAGTTTTTTTGGTCAAAATTTAGGAGTCTGATATCTTTATTACATTTTTTAAATTTTTTCTCTCTTAATTTCGGACAATCTACTAGTTTTTGATCGCATATCTAATTAATTACCTTTTCTGCAATGTAATTTTCGTTGGCTCACAAATTTCTCAAGTCTCATCATTAATACATGCTTACCAATCACCATTATGTCATGGCTTTTTAAAGTTTTAATTTTATATTAGCAAAACATGAAAGATTTTAATGTTACTTTACAAGAAAGTTTTTAATTTTAAGTTTGGTTGCACAATTCTTTGCTAAATTAGAATCATAAATGATTAAATACTAATTAATTAGGTTCTCTCACAATTATTATACTTGTAGTAACTAGAGCAATGAAGTGTGGATTTAGTGAATTAATCTATATTGATTTTTAAAAAGATTGCATAATATACACATTCATAGCCCTCCTCACCCCAAAAAAACTCCATTAAGTTTTGCCACTACTAGTGATGACAGTTTACATCTCGTTCAAAATATAAGTGTTAGCTTCCTTAACCTTATAATGTATTTTATGAATATGTTTTGATGAAAGACAAAAAAGAGTTGGTCCATTGGTATATTTATTATATTATATTTGGACCTACATCAGTGTTTCTATTGTTTAAATGTGTTATAATCATAAGTAGATATTGACATGATTGATTTTATATTATGTGTCACAATATCTTTGAGATAGTTTAATATTCAAATTTGAATGATCTTTATGATATTATATTGTGTGATTCAAATTTGAATATGAGATTATCATTATCTAAATATGGCCATATCTTTTGAAATTAAATTCTAGCTATTGCTTGGCCTAAAAATAGCAACTAACAGATTTGATAAGCTAAACCTCTAAGCAGAATTAGCAATTAGCTGTCGAAGAATCCACAATTAGCCGTTGAAGAATTTGGGAGCTGTTGTTGCTGAAAATTAGCCGCAGTTCAAGGCCTTGAAGTTGGACTTCAAGGGCTTGAAGACGAATTGAAGATTTTCTTTCTCTTTTTTAATGTAATGCCTACTTCAATTTCATTTGCTATAAAAAGGGGAGGTCCTTGCATATGAAAGCGATACAATAGAGCATAAGCAAAGAATGAAAAGAAAGAGAGCTACACTTCCAAGTTAAGAACAAGACGTTGAGAGATACATCGAGCTCATATTGGCATATCCATTGTGTTTATTTACTTCTTGTTATAAAGTGTATTTTGTTATATTTTTTTGTACTGGGTTGGGTTGATTAGTCGAAAGGCCGACTACCTAAGTACGGTTGGGGAGCAACACATACGCCGGGATACCCAGAGCTGTTGGGTCAACTCGTCGGTTGTCGATTAGTGAATCGTGTAAAATCGACCGTCCAATTAAAAGAAAGAGGTGCAAAATCCCATCGGCGGGGGGGCGCCTGTGGGTAAAGGATTAGGCGTGGCCGATCCTCTATAAATTGTGTGTTTTGTCCACATTTAGTTTTCCGCATTTTCTATTTCGATTATCTTGCGGCTTTGATCATCGCCCTATTCACCGCATTCTAAGGTGATTTAACTAGTCAAATCGGACCAACAATTGGTATAAGATCTAGTACTATTTTTGTGAGACTTTACCGTCTCATAGTTCGATCCCGTGGGTAGTTATGATTTTGACTCTGATGGCCTTTCGCTTTTTAAAGGTACTAATTATTTTTTTTTTTTTTTGTGGCAGGAAACAATGGAACTTTGTATGAAGCACAAGAGTCTCGATCTTTTGGAGATCATGGTCAAAGGTCCAATAGTTATTGAGAAATCAGAAGATGAATATACTGAAGATGATTACAAGCGAATATCCAAAAATTGTAACGTTATAAATATTTTGTATTGTGCTCTTACTGTTGATATTTATCAGTTTATCTCTCATTGTGATAGTGCCAAAGAGATTTGGGAGACTCTTTATTATTTGTATGGTACTAATGAAAGTGTGTTGTTAAAAATTTTGAGGCAGAGGATGAGATGAATATGGATGGAAATGTCATAGAAGTGGAGGATCATCAACTATATGAAGAGCAATAATATGAAAGTGGTGATACAATTGAAGGCGTCATACATAATGATGTCGAACATGGCCAAATTGAGGAGTTGCTTGAAAATGGTGAGAAAAACAAAGATTCTTGTGATTCATCCATTTTCCAATGTGGTATGTATGAGGTAAAATCCATGCTTGAATTTTCAAATAATATTTTATCTCCAAATTGTCATATTTTTGCTGATTTAGATACCACACCAAATTTTCAACTTTCAAAAATCATTGATTATGGTGTTATGTCAAAAAAATGTGTCAAGATTGAGGGAAAGAAAAATTTCACCTCATTAATTTTTCTTACTTCTAATAATTTTGAATCCAAGAAGAAAAGGACATCAAGATTTGGTCGAATAGCTTCATTCTTGAAGAAATCAAAAAAGAATGCGCATGTTTGTGGGATGTTATTGATTCCGTATTTAGGTACTAATAATGGATTTTCAATAACATTTAATCCTCTTGAAAAATTTAAGTGAACAAGGAAACATTGGAGCTTCGTAATGCCATATAGTAAGTTATGGTTTGCCAAAAGTAAAAATAAGGTGAGTTCCTTATTTTGTCATTGTCTAGATTTCAAGGCCCTGAAATACAGTCCAAGGCCTTGAAAATTAGGCAGAATGTAGGATGTTGCTGCCTGAGATTATGCACATATGATCTCAGTGCTTTCTAAACATCTTGAATAGTGGTAATATTTGGATTCTTGCTAAAGATAAGGCGATTTTACTTTGCTTGATCTACTTCCTATTGGTGGAATGTTGATTTTGAAAATTTTGAACTTCAACTTGGTTTATTTTCCTTGGAATGTGAGCATCATTAATATTTCAATATATCTTATACTATTATGACATGTGATTATGCACACGTGGTCCCAATGCTTTTGTCCATAATTATTACGCTCCTGAATAGGGCTGTGCAAAACCGGTTAACTAGTCTTTTGATCAACCGAAAATTTGGTTAGTGAAAATACTGAACCGTAGCTGAAACGAAATTTTCGGTTAATCGCTTTTTCGGTTAACCGAATTTTCGGTTTAGCTAAAATTCGATCCGTAACCGAACTGAAACATTTGGTTAACCACTTTTTCGGTTAGGTTAACCGATGTCTAAATTATAAACTAAAGAGCAACACATGGTAAAACTTAATGAAGGAGCATCCAACAAGCTCCAACTCAAATGTCATCCGATTGAACCATTGACTCATCTATAGCAATTGTAGGTTGCTCCAATGTCAAGTCATGCAAACCTAAAATTAAAAGTCACAAAAATAAGTTTATGATTGTACACATAATAATAATTAATAAAAGCAACAAAATCAATAATTAATGTGATAAATACAAATAAGAGCTAGTCTTGAACACAAATAAGAGCTTCTACTATTCTCGGAGCTAACGAAGTGCGAAAAGAGTCAAGAGCACGCCTTTGGCGCTAAAGGTGGACTCGAAAACAACCGTAGAAACTGGGCATAGCAAGCACGTCCAGTGCCATCATGGTAAGAATAGGATATCTCTTCTTTTGATCTTTCCAAAATTGCAAAATTTCAAATGTCTTGTCATTTTGCTCACATTCATCACACAAGTATTCGTCAAACTCACTTTTCTTCTCACTTTCGTGAGTTCCCTTTTCTTTCTTGTGTTTACTACTCAAAAGTTGATTCACATCCAACACCAACTCGTTAGAAGGAACACTAGATGCCGAAGGAGTACTAACAACACTCAATCCTTTTATTTTACTTTTTGGTCGAGGAAGAGAAGATGCATCATAGAAGTCAAACATGAACCTTAAAGTGACTTTGATCTTGAGGAACAATATATTGGCACTTTCCATATCATAGTTGGTCTTAACAAGCGATTCAACATAATCCAACTTGTGTCTTGGGTCAAGTACTAAGGCAATGAACAATAAAATGTTGATGTTATCGACATTTGCCCAATACTTGTCATATTTAGCCTTCATTACATGTGCCATGTTTCTAATGTACTGATCTCATTATCACAATAAGTAGATATCACATAACCAACTCTATAGATTCGAGGTACATAAGTGTTACCCATCACATAAAGACACCCTGATAACTTCAAAGTGGTGATGCAATTCAAGGCATCATGCATAATGAAGTTAAACATGGCCAAATTGACGAGTTGCTTGAAAATGGTGAGAAAAATAAAGATTCTTGTAGTTTATCGATTTTCCAAAGTAGTAAGTATGAGGTAAAATCCATGCTTGAATTCTCAAAGAATATTTTATCTCCAAACTGTCATATTTTTGCTGATTTAAATACCACACCAAATTTTCAACTTTTAAAAATTGTTGATTATGGTGTTATATCAAGAAAATGTGTAAAGATTGATGGAAAGAAAAATTTTACCTCATTAATTTTTCTTACTTCTAACAATTTTGAATCCAAGAAGGAAGGGTATCAAGATTTGGTTGAGCAGCTTCATTCTTGAAGAAATCAAAAAAGAATGCGCATGTCTATGGGTAGTTATTGATTCCTCATTTAGGTACTAATAATGGATTTTCAATAGCATTTAATGCTCTTGAAAATTTAAGTGGACAAGGAAACATTGGAGCTTCGCAATGGATATGATAAGTTATGGTTTGTCAAAAGCAAAAATAAGATGCGTTCCTTATTTTGTCATTGTCCAGAATTCAAGGCCCTGAAATACAGTCGAAGGCCTTGAAAATTAGGCAGAATGTAGGATGTCACTTCCTATAAATAACTAAAATCCAAGGGCTTGAATTTTTATGTCAAACATTTTGAATAGTGGTAATATTTGGATTCTTGATAAACATAAGGCGATGTTACTTTGCTTGATCTACTTCCCATTGGTGGAATTCTGATTTTCAAAATTTTAAAATTTAATTTGTTTTATTATCTTTGGAATGTGAGCATGATTAATATTCTAATATATCTAATACTATTATGACATGTGATTATGCACATATGATCTCAATGCTTTTGTCCATAATTATTATGCTCCCTAATAGGGTTGTACAAAACCTGTTAAGCGGTCTTTTGGTTAACCGACTTTCGGTTAACTGAAAATTCGTTTGGTGGAAATACCGAACCATAACCGAACCTAAATTTTCGGTTAACCGCTTTGTTGGTTAACTGAATTTTCGGTTCGGCCAAGATTCAATCCATAACTGAACTGAAACATTCCATTAACCTCTTTTTCGGGTCGGTTAACCGATTTTCTAGTTTGGTTAACGGTTAATCGATATAATGGAAAAAAAACCGAATTTGGTAAACGTTTTTAATGTCAAATCAAAACCAAACTTCTACTGTTATGCTACTATGAACTGCCTATTGATTTTAGAAGCTTGAGCGCAGCACATAAAACATAATAAGGTAGCAAATAAAGTAGGAAGGTGTCTGATAAACCTCTATTTTGCACACTTTTAGGCATGGTTTTTACCTCTTAACTCGGCAGTTTCTGGTATAATTTCGTGAGTTTAGAGGTCGATTATTCATTGGTTATCTCAAATCCACCTAAAAGTTGTGTTTTCGTGTTTACAGGAATCTGACTTGAATAAATGAGGAAAACAAGCCAATGCCGCGCTAAATTGGAGCAAAAAGGAACAATATTGAGCTAAAGTAGGCGGCACGGTGATTTCAGGGCAGGTGGCACGAGCGTGCCATTCAAAGAAGCGAAGAAGCAAAAGTCAGAAAAGTGGCACGGGGGACCCGTGCCTGGTGGCACGACCGTGCCACTTTAGTTTCTCCCGTTTTATCGATTTGCGTGCGTTGTAATCAACAGTTTTTTTGGATTCTAATTTCTTCTCCTCTCTCGAGATAGGCGACTTCTAGGGTTCTTAGGTTTACTTTTTGTTGTTATTGAATTCAAAGCTTTGGATTGGATTCCGTTTACGCCTTCGGTAGATTATTGCAGCAAATTATTCATAGTACACTTTTCTACCCTTTCTCTTACGTTTTAATTCAAGTTTCGCACTCTTTGGCATGTTATTGTTATTGATTGAAGTTGTGATTTTGATTAGAACAATGTTTAGCGGCTAAGTTTCTTAATCTTGGATTGGGTGTAGCCCTTATGATGTGATTTCGATTGTCATTTCTAGGTTTTTGTGAATTTATGCCTAAAGTATAATTGAATTCTCACTTAGCATGCCAGGTGTTCGATGAATTGCCTGAGAGGGTTAAATTCACATTCTTAATTAGGGTTTAGGAGACTAACGAAAGTTAGGTCCTTTACTTAGAATAGCTTTGTGAGCGGTTGAATTACTTGACACGAAAGTAGTTGGGGTTTCAATCGGGAATTAAAATTACACGATCTTGTGGTCTTGAGATTCTAGTTTCATGAAAATAGATAACTAGAGTAACCTGACCAGTCTAATGACCTTTGAAAGAAGGCGTAGATGTTTTTAATTGGTAATCATTCCATTTCAATTATCTTACGGGCAGATTCACATAGCTTAGTTTATTTTTCAAGGAACATCATAGTGTGGTGAACCCCAATCCAGGATTCTCTTCATAATTGATTTAGACCCAATAGAAATAGAATCAGTTAAGCTCACTCCATTAGACTTAAGCCTAGATTAAGTGTTAAAGGCTGATTCGGTGATTGAAACCAAGTTTCCTGCGGATACGACCCGTACTTGCCTTTGCTGGCTACAACCGGCACCGTGCACTTGCGGTACATTTTTAACACAACAAGTTTTTGGTGCCGTTGCCGGGGAACTTGTTTGTCTTCAACATCGAAAGCGATTTCAAATGCTTGAGATTAGGCTTTTTCCTTTTTCTTTTCCTTTTTCCCTTTCCCCTTTTCCTCCTTCTTGCTTGTTTTTACTCTTGCTTGAGCCTGCTTACGCTTGGTATAGTTTTTGGCTTTGTATGCACAGACGCAGTCAGGGGAGTCACCACTTGCTTCCCCTGAATCCTGAAATCGAAGCCACTGCTCGCAAGCAAAGCGGCGCACGAAAGAAGAAACAAGCAGAATCTTCAATGGCGGCGCAAGATAACCGCGTCCTAAGGGACTATGCAATGCCTCAGTCGTCGGGTATCACCTCTTCTATAGTGAACCCCACGGTTGAGGTGAACAATTTCGAGCTGCGCCCTACCCTTATCTCGCTAGTGGAGCGAGACCAGTTCGGTGGGCACCCTTCTGAGAATCCCAATATGCACCTTCGCAATTTCCTTGCGAAGTGTGATACTATTAAGCTCAATGGGGTCCCCACTGATGCCATTCGATTGAGGCTCTTCCCATTCTCCTTGAGGGACAGAGCAAGAGACTGGCTCCAGAATGAGGAGCCAAACACTTTCGGCACATGGGATGCGCTCTCCAAGGCATTTTTGAGCAAATACTTCCCCCCAGGGAAGACGGCCAAGCTGCGGGCCGACATTACTTTATTCGCTCAGCTGCATAGCGAATCTCTGTATGAGGCGCGGGAACGATTTAAAGATTTGCAACGCCAATGCCCCCACCATAGAGTCCCTGATTGGCTCCTTATCCAGACCTTCTACAATGGTCTGGATCAGTCCCTTAAGATGTCAATTGATGCTGCTGCTGGGGGGGCATTGATGGGGAAATCTATTGAGGTGGCCAAGACCCTGCTTGAGGATATGGCCGCCAACAACTACCATTGGTCCAATGAGAGGGCAACCCCGAAGAAGGCAAGTGGGGTTTACGAGATAGATGCTGTGAATATGTTGGCGAGCAAGGTTGATGCCCTTGCTCAGAGGTTTGATAGGTTGGGCACCCCTCATCCAGGGAGTCCTTCCAACGCCATGTATGAGGTTGGGGCACTTTGTGAGATCTGTGGCATTCAAGGCCACATTGCTACTGAATGCCAAACCACTTTCCCAGGCGTTGAGCATGCCAATGCAATGCAAACGTATGGTCAACGCCCACAAAACAACCCCTACTCAAACACCTATAACCCCGGTTGGAGAAATCATCCAAATTTCTCCTACCGCAATAACAATCCCTTGCCACCTAACCCTTCTCAATCCTAACTACAACCTCCCAGTTTCCAATACAGAGCTCCTTATGCCCAAGCTCCCCAACAAGCCCCTCAACAACCTCCGCCTCCTCAACCTAAGTCCAATCTGGAGAGCCTCATGGAGCGCTTTATAACTACTCAGAGGAAGACTAATGAGGTACTCAGTGAGTCGATTAACCAGTTGAACTCCAAGTTTGACTCTATGGCTACTCACCAGAAGATGATGGACAATCAAATCGCTCAAATTGCACAGCAAGTGAACCATTTGTCTAGACCCCAGGGACATCTGCCAGGTCAACCTGAGACCAATCTCAAAGGCCAGATAAATGCTATTACACTGCAGAGCGGCAGGGAGCTGGAGGGTCCCATAGTTCCTATGAGGGAGGAGGAGAAGGGAGCTGACATTGTGGATGGTGAAACTGGGGTGATCCCTAGTGAGGCTATGAGTGAGAGGGCCAAAAATGAGAAGCCCAAAGAGGAAGCCCCAGAAATTATTCCCTCTCACGCGAAGCCTTGTAAACCTTCTATCCCTTACCCTCAACGGCTAGTAAAGGCCAAGGAGGAGCACAAGTACGGCAAGTTCCTCGAGATGTTAAAGAAGTTCCACATTAACATCCCCTTTTTGGAGGCCATAACTGACATGCCTTCCTATGCCAAGTTCTTAAAGGATTTGCTCTCTAATAAAGGGAAGCTACTCGAGAACGCTACGGTGTCTCTCCCTGCGGAGTGTAGTGCGATCATTCAGAACAAACTCCCTCCTAAACTTTCAGATCCAGGGAGCTTTTCTATCCCCTGTTCTATCGGGGGCCTCACCATTAGTAGAGCACTGTGTGACCTTGGGGCTAGCGTGAGTCTCATGCTATACTCCATCTGCAAGAAGCTGCAAGTGGGAGAGCTGAAGGCCACCACCATCTCCCTGCAGCTAGCAGACCGCTCAGTCAAGTACCCTCTTGGTGTCCTTGAGGATGTCCCACTTCAAGTAGGGAAATTTTTCATTCCTTGTGACTTTGTGGTTATGGAGATGGAAGAAGACTCCCGCATTCCTATTATCTTGGGAAGACCATTTTTGGCTACTGCGGGAGCCATGATCGATGTCAAGAACGGCAAACTCTCCCTTCAAGTGGGGGACGAGAAGGTGGAGTTTAGCCTGCCGCAAATGATGGCCTCTCCCACTTCAGGCGACTCTTGCTGTAGAGTCGACGTATTAGAGAAAGCCCTCAACCAGGAGGGCATGATCCATAGTTCTGTGGACGACCCGTTGGAGGCCGCATTGATTGGTTGCCACGTTACAAACTCCAGTTCGGGTGAGAAGGAGGAGTATGCCAGACTCCTCAATGAGTCCCACGAAGAGATCCATAGCGTAGAGGAACCTACCGCCAAGAAGGAAGAGGAGCGCCCACTGAAGGTAGAACTCAAACCTGTACCTCCTCATCTCAGGTATGAATTTCTGGATTCTTCTCATCAATTTCCCGTTATTGTTAATGCTAATCTGGATGGCCCCCAATTGGAACAATTGTTGGATGTGCTTCGTAAGCATAGGGGTGCCATTGGGTATAGCATTGATGATATTCGGGGACTTAGTCCTACATTTTGCATGCATCGCATCTTTCTTGATGCCAGTCACCGCCCTTCTCGACAACCTCAGCGCCGTTTAAATCCAAATATGCAAGAGGTTGTCAAAAAGGAGATTCTTAAACTGCTTGATGTCGGAATTATCTACCCTATCTCAGATAGCGAGTGGGTGAGTCCAGTCCAGGTAGTCCCCAAAAAAGGCAGCATGACTGTTGCTAGGAATGAGCGAAATGAGCTTATTTCCATTAGGACTGTTACTGGGTGGCGCATGTGCATTGACTACCGTAGATTAAACCAGGCCACCCGAAAAGATCATTTCCCCCTCCCTTTCATTGATCAAATGCTGGAAAGGTTAGCAAGGCATTCCTTTTTCTGCTATCTGGATGGTTATTCTGGTTTCTTTCAGGTTCCTATCCATCCCGATGACCAGGAAAAGACGACCTTCACGTGTCCGTATGGTACCTTCGCTTATCGAAGGATGCCATTCGGATTGTGTAATGCTCCGGCCACCTTCCAGCGTTGCATGACCGCCATATTTTCTGACCTTATCGAAAATATCATGGAGGTGTTTATGGATGACTTCTCTATTTATGGAGGTACCTTCGCTCTTTGTTTGGAAAATTTGACCAGGGTACTACATAGATGTGAAGAAGTCAACCTAGTGCTGAATTGGGAAAAATGTCATTTTATGGTCCAGGAAGGAGTAGTACTAGGTCATGTTATCTCTGCTAGGGGCATTGAAGTGGACAGAGCGAAGGTAGAGGTTATCGAGCGATTGCCCCCTCCTACTTCGGTAAAAGGGGTGAGGAGTTTCCTTGGTCATGCGGGGTTTTATCGTCGCTTTATCAAGGATTTCTCCAAGATTGCCAAACCTCTTACTCAGTTGCTCACTAAGGATGCCCCGTTTGTCTTTACTGATGAGTGCCATGAAGCTTTTTGCAGGATCAAACAGGCACTAATTTCTTCCCCCATCATACAACCACCGGATTGGGATCTCCTATTTGAGATCATGTGCGATGCCAGCGATCACGCGGTGGGGGCAGTTCTGGGACAGAGGAAGGATAAGAAACCCGTGGTGATCTACTATGCTAGTAGAACGCTGGATGAAGCCCAGCAGAACTACACCACGACTGAAAAGGAACTGCTGGCGGTTGTGTATGCAATGGAGAAATTCAGGCCCTACCTACTGTGCTCCAAGGTCATTGTATACACGGACCACTCCGCCCTCAAACACCTCCTTGAGAAGAAGGATGCCAAGCTCCGTCTCATCAGATGGATTCTGCTACTCCAGGAGTTCGACCTGGAAATTAAAGACAAGGCAGGGGCCGAGAATGTCGTAGCCGATCACCTTTCCAGGCTCATTGTTGAGAGCCACGACATTCCTATTGATGATACCTTCCCCGATGAGCATCTCATGGGCATCGAGTCGGTACCCATCCCATGGTTTGCTGACTATGCGAACTACCGAGCTTCGGGAATCCTCCCTCGTGATCTGTCCTACTACCAGAGAAAGAAGTTCCTCCATGATGTCAAGACGTATTTTTGGGAGGATCCATTCCTTTACAAACTATGCAAGGATGGGATAATCAGGAGGTGCCTTCCAGAGGGGGAAATTCAAGGTGTAATCTCCCATTGTCATGACTCCCCTTGCGGGGGACACGCTGGCACCTCCAAGACAGCTGCCAAAGTACTGCAAGCAGGCTTCTTCTGGCCTTCACTATTTAAAGACGTCTATGCCTATGTCCGCGCATGTGACCGCTGCCAGCGGACGGGAAATCTATCTAGGAAGAATGAGATGCCCCTTAACTTCATCCTGGAAGTTGAGATCTTCGATGTTTGGGGCATTGACTTCATGGGACCTTTCCCATCTTCAAGGGGCAACAAGTATATCCTCATCGCTGTGGATTACGTCCCCAAATGGGTGGAGGCCGTCGCTAGCCCTACAAATGACTCCAGGGTTGTAGCCAAGCTCTTCCGAAAGATCATCTTCCCTCGTTTTGGGGTCCCGAAGGTGCTAATTAGCGACAATGGATCGCACTTCATTGAGCACAAATTGGAAAGTCTCTTAAAGAAATATGGAGTGCACCATAAGTGTGGACTTGGCTACCATCCTCAAACTAGTGGCCAAGTCGAGATCTCCAACCGGGAAATCAAATCCATTTTAGAGAAAACGGTTGCAAGATCACGAAAGGATTGGGTGGACAAGCTTGATGACGCCCTTTGGGCCTACCGCACGGCGTTCAAAACCCCCATTGGCACCACCCCCTTTCGGCTCATCTACGGCAAGCCTTGTCATCTCCCCGTAGAACTGGAACACCGGGCTTACTGGGCCATAAAATACTTTAACTTCGACTTGAAGTTCGCGGGAGAGAAGAGGATGCTGCAGCTAAACGAACTCGAGGAGATCCGATTGGATGCGTATGACAGTTCTCGGCTCTACAAGGAGCGAACTAAGCGGTGGCATGACAAGCTTATCAACCGCCGCGAGTTTTGGGAAGGTGACTTGGTTCTACTTTTCAATTCCCGCTTGAAACTTTTCCCTGGGAAGCTTCGCTCCCGATGGTCGGGTCCCTTTAAAGTGCTTAAGGTCTACCCATATGGGGCCATCGAAGTAGGCAATGAGACCACCGGCTCGTTCAAGGTGAACGGGTCCCGCCTGAAACACTACCTTGCCGGTGAGTCTCTTGAGGGGGAAGCCACATGTGCTCTCCCCGATGTCCCTCCTTCTTAGGAATCCTAACGGTCAAGCTAAGGACCTAAAACAAGCGCTTCTGGGGAGGCAACTCAAGCTTTACTGCTTTCATAAAACAACCACAAAAAAAAAGGGGCAGGAACACAGAAGCAGGGATACGGCACGGTGTGACCGTGCTCGACGGCACGACCGTGCCACTCTTCTCTTTCACCCCCCAAAAAAACCCAAAAAAAAACGAAAAAAAAGGGCAAAAGAAAACAAAAGCGAAGGAAGTGGCACGGGGGCATCGTGCCTCGGGGCACCCCGTGCCCCCTTTTCTTCCCCAAAGAAGGAAAAAAAAGGGGGCCGGCAGCACTTTAGCACGGTGTGACCGTGCCTCACGGCACGACCGTGCCCCTTTAAAACCTGCCGGGTTCCCGATTTCTTCTTCCTCTTCCTCCTTCCTCCTCCTCCTTCCATTCGCCTCACCTCCTCTTTCTCTCTCTACTGCGGTTCCCCTCCTCTCTCTATCCCCACTCAATCTTTCCCTCTCACCTCTCAAACTCACTCAATTTGTTGCCAAAATCTTCAACCTTTTCACCCCCATTCACTCTACCCTACCAATTCCTCCCCTTTTCATCTCACACTCCTCTAACCCCATCTCACTTTCTCTCTCTAAAACCCAAAACCTCCATTGTTGAGGTTCAAGGTTGTAGAGAGCGAACCTGACCTTACTCCTGCTCTTTTCACCTCCTCTTGGGTCCAAATCTGTCATTATTTTAGCAATGGGTAGGAAACGAATTGGAGAGACTTCCAAGGCTCCATCACTCCCCAAGAAAACATCTACAGCAACCTCGTTATCTACAACACCTACTGTGGCAAAAGGTACCAAAGATGCTTTCCCTCTCGTATTACCTGCTAGTACTAGGGGCATGCACTTTATTTCTGATGAGCAAAAGTCTCGTTATGAGCTTTTAGCAACTAGGCATGCTAGTGAGCAAAAATTCTTTCATGCTGATTCCTTGCGGACCTTAGGAATGTTGGATGACATGTTGACTCTGTTTGGCCGATTAGGGTGGACTGATTATATTAACATGCAATACACATCCTATGACCGCCTTATGGTCGAGTTTTTGAGTTCGTTAACTGTTGATTGGGATGGTAGTTGTAATGGTTAGGAAGTCGCCATTTATTTTCGAATGTTTAACATTGATCACCGGATGAGTTTGAGAATGTTTAATGACCTATTGCGACTCCCGGTGGCCGATGGGGCATATAGGGACGTACCCTCTTTGTGGCGATCTGACCCCGTTTGGTTGAGCATCACCTGCACCAAACGGAAAGAGTATACTGATAGGTGGAGGCAACCCAGGGTCTTTGACCCTCGACAGGCCAAGGCTACCGACGTTTGTGATGTCAACCTTCGGTACCTTCAGCGCCTAACGGCGAGCATTGTTTTCGGCCGCAACGACAACCAGAATGGTTGTCGGAAGGCCGAACTGTTTATTATCTGGTGCGCCCTGTCAGGCACCCCTCTCGACACGGGGGCCTTTATAATCCGCCACCTGGCGGAGGTAGCCAAACCTAGCAACAGAAATGTCCTTAGCGTCGGCAGTACTATTACCGCCATCGCTATTGCCTTAGGCTACGATTCGAGACTCTCTTCTCTCGAGCCCCATTTTCTGGGTGGTCACCTCGACCTCAGTACCCTTCACCACATGCATATCATAGATACCGAGGTGAAACCATTAGATACCCCCACCATAAGACCATCCTTTTCAACCTTCCCAACTCTGAGCGCACCACAGTTGTCAAAAAAAGAAACTGGAATTGCGACGGGCGCATTATTAGGGCCATTGTTCTTCCTAGCGAGGAGCAGTTGGCCGCTGACCTTGACCTAGATGAGGGCGAGGAGAGTGAGGCTGGTAGTGATGAGCGTGATGATGCTCCTGAGATCGAGGCCGAGGCCTGTGGTGTCCCTACCCCTCCTGAGGCCATCCCGCCACCACCACCCCTTCACCCACCATTCACCCATCCGACGGGTGGGTCCTCCTCCTCCGCAGCCTACATGCCGCTCGACCCTTCTTTCCTTCAGTCTTTCTCCAACCTCCAAATGGAGGTGTCGGGTCTTAGGGAGGGTTTTAGTGGCATTCGCCACGATATCCAGCGCATTTCTGGGCGCATGGATTCCATTGAGGAGGGGGTGAGTCACTTTCGCGGTTATATTGACCGCCAAGAGCAGCGGGAGATGCGACAGATACAGCGTGAGGAAGAGCGGGCGATTCGAGCAGCCCGTGAGTATGAGGAGAGACGGAGGATGAACGAACTGCTTTGGCACTAGTCCGAGTCGATTCGGCAGCAGGAGGAGCGGTTTCGCTCTTTCCCTGGCGCCCCGGCAGGTTCTTCATCCACCTTACCCTTTGTCCAGGGTAGCTCCTCCCATTTCTATCCCTTTCCCCCGCCCTTTTGGCCTCCCCCTGGGCCCGATGGGGCCTAGTGACTGCTTTCTGTTCCCCCCTTTCCCCACTTGTTCTGTCTCTCTTCCTATCTTTTTCATTGGGGACAATGAACAGTTTAGGCATGGGGGGTGAGCTCACGAGTGTTCGGTGGTAGTTTGTGGTTCGTGGTGATTTGTACATACCCATCTGTATATTGCATCCCCGCATGCATTAGCTTTCATTTCATTTTTCTATTTCTTTTTGCATGTAGGATAGCGCATATAGTTAGGTATTGCATTGTATATATATTTTTGTTTTATTTTTGTTTTATTTTCTAACCCTTGGCTTCAAGTGGACGTCTGTTGAGTGGAGCATTACAAGACTGCGAGGTAATTCTTTCAACTCTTCTCTTCATCTATCCACTCCTGCTTAGGGTGCTTTATTGCTTTCATCTTTCCCAAAAAAAAAAAAAAAAAAAAAACGGTTTTGAAAACCCCTCCTATGACGATGACCAAGGCTTTGTGGATCAGTTGGTTGACTTAGTTGTGTATGCTTGTGGGTTCTTTGTGGAAAAAAAAAATATTTGCTTGATGATGTTGAAATTTTTGTGACCACATTGTTTAGTTCGCATTCCTGTTTGCCCTTGAAACCCCCTTGTCATGAATGATTACTCCTTTCAAGTAGGATATCTTTGGGGTTGGTTGTGCTATTTGGTAGTGTGACCCGTGAGACTTTGAGGCTATAGACTAATTCATCAATTTTGTCTCATTTCTTTTTCATGTGTGTCTCTTCCATAACAACATCTCTAGAACTTGGTTGGATTCTCTTTGAAATCGCATTTAGCATGTATACAGCAATAAAAATGATAGAGGCATTCATTTGTTTTTGAGCTACATAGCCAAACTGCCACCTGTTGTGTAATGTTTACCCCTTGTTTACCCCTTTGAGCCTTACCTATTTTGTTCTGAACCTTTCCCTGCTAGCTTTTGGCCTAAACACATCTCCTACCTTTAAGCCAAAGCCAGTAGAGCAACACTTCACTGTTTTGCGGGTAATTTTTAGGTATTGTTGTGGTTACTTTGCCATGTAATGGGATGTATCATGGTCATCATTCGGGAAACTTGCTTATTGCTATTGTGCATGCCAATCACTCTCTCTCTTGTTCCATTCAAAGGAAAAAAAAAGGGAGAAAGGGAAAAAAAAACAGAGAGAAGGACAGCAAAGCTTGTTCCAACAAAAAAAAAAAAAAATAAAACAACAACAAAAGAACAAGAACACAAAAATCAGAAATAAAAGTGTTTGGCATGTTAATCTAGTGTATTCTCGATAATCTCATGGGTTTAGAGCGTGTTTGTAATCATATTGAGAGTGCGATGTAATTTGTTTAAGTGTTGGTTGCTCACTAGCTATGGCTTTTAGCTCCACATTTCCCAAACTGTTTGTCCCTCTCTTACCTGTACCCTTAGCCCCATTTGAACCCTGCAAAGTCCTCTTAATTGTTGTTGTGTATTTTGCATTTTAGCGGTGGAGAATTGAGAATTCTACCAAGCTTATGGTAGTTTGTTTCAGTGGAAGAGAGTTGAGCGAACCTATTTATATTCTAAACACATGTTAGGGAGTGCATATACTTTGTCCCCCCTATGAGAGTCACTACCAAGCCAACTAGCCCACTACTTGTTTAGATGCGTCATGATTGGGGGGGTGATATGGTTTGACGGTGTGTTAACTTGAACATGTGGTCCTCCAATGATTTGAACCGAATCTTGCAAATTGTATTTATGCCTCAAATTATTCCATTGGTTGTGCGCAACTGTGTTTGATTCGACTGATCCCCGATTGACCTTGCCTGAGGAGGCGAGTTGCTAGAGGTTATCGACCCCTTTTCTGTTCATTCATGTTCTAGCCTTGCTTGGGGACAAGCATGAGACAAGCATGGGGGAGTTGATAAATCTCTATTTTACACACTTTTAGGCATGGTTTTTACCTCTTAACTCGGCAGTTTCTGGTATAATTTCGTGAGTTTAGAGGTCGATTATTCATTGGTTATCTCAAATCCACCTAAAAGTTGTGTTTTCGTGTTTACAGAAATCTGACTTGAATAAATGAGGAAAACAAGCCAATGCCGCGCTAAATTGGAGCAAAAAGGAATAATATTGAGCTAAAGTAGGCGGCACAGTGATTTCAGGCCAGGTGGCACGAGCGTGCCACCCAAAGAAGTGAAGAAGCAAAAGTCAGAAAAGTGGCACGGGGGACCCGTGCCTGGCGGCACGACCGTGCCACTTTAGTTTCTCCCGTTTTGTCGATTTACGTGCGTTGTAATCGACAGTTTTTTTGGATTCTAATTTCTTCTCCTCTCTCAAGATAAGCGACTTCTAGGGTTCTTAGGTTTACTTTTTGTTGTTATTGAATTCAAAGCTTTGGATTGGATTCCGTTTACGCCTTCGGTAGATTATTGCAGCAAATTATTCATAGTACACTTTTCTACCCTTTCTCTTACGTTTTAATTCAAGTTTCGCACTCTTTGGCATGTTATTGTTATTGATTGAAGTTGTGATTTTGATTATAACAATGTTTAGCGGCTAAGTTTCTTAATCTTGGATTGGGTGTAGCCCTTATGATGTGATTTCGATTGTCATTTCTAGGTTTTTGTGAATTTATGCCTAAAGTATAATTGAATTCTCACTTAGCATGCCAGGTGTTCGATGAATTGCCTGAGAGGGTTAAATTCACATTCTTAATTAGGGTTTAGGAGACTAACGAAAGTTAGGTCCTTTACTTAGAATAGCTTTGTGAGCGGTTGAATTACTTGACACGAAAGTAGTTGGGGTTTCAATCGGGAATTAAAATTACACGATCTTGTGGTCTTGAGATTCTAGTTTCATGAAAATAGATAACTAGAGTAACCTAACCAGTCTAATGACCTTTGAAAGAAGGCGTAGATGCTTTTAATTGGTAATCATTCCATTTCAATTATCTTACGGGCAGATTCACATAGCTTAGTTTACTTTCCAAGGAACATCATATTGTGATGAACCCCAATCCAGGATTCTCTTCATAATTGATTTAGACCCAATAGAAATAGAATCAGTTAAGCTCACTCCATTAGACTTAAGCCTAGATTAAGTGTTAAAGGCTGATTCGGTTATTGAAACCAAGTTCCTTGCGGATACGACCCGTACTTGCCTTTGCTGGCTACAACCGGCACCGTGCACTTGCGGTACATTTTTAACACAACAGTGTCTCATCATTGCAGCAGCAATGTGTCCCCATTCTTGATGGTTGGGGTGGGGAGAGGGAATTATAAATTTGAAAACAACATCCATGAGTCTGTAACCACCATAACCTACATAAGCTGTCTTGGGGAAGGAGGTAAAATTGCAGCAGCTAGCCATGTGTCCTCACTCTTGAGTGTTGGGGTTGGGAGAGGGAATTATAAACTTGAAAACAACATCCATAAGTCCATGACCGACATAAGTTGTCTTGGGGAAGCGGGGTAAAAATACATAGATGTCTAAATTATAAACTAAAGAGCAGCACATGATAAAACTGAATAAAGTAGCATCCAACAAGCTCCAACTCATATGTCATTTGGTGGAACCACAAACTCATCTATAGCAATTACAGGTTGCTCCAGTGTCAAGTCATGCAAACCTAAAATTAAAAGTCACAAAAATAAGTTCATGGCTATACATATAATAATAATTAACAAGAGCAACAAAATCAATAATTAATATGATTAAATGCATAAATACATGTATGGTAAGAACAAGAAAGCTTGCTATTCTCCAAATCCTCCATTTCAAGAAAGTTCTCTTCCAATATAAGAGGGCCATGTGACTTGCGTAACCAATCTTGAGCATAAGTGAGAGCTTCCACTATTCTTGGATTGAAGGAAGTGAACATGGCCTTCGGTGCTAAAGGCAGACTCGGAAGCAACCGTAGAAACCGGGCATAGCAAGCACGCCCCGTGCCATCATGGTAAGAATAGGATATCTCTTCTCTTGATCTTTCCAAAATTGTAAAATTTCAAATGTCTCGTCATTTTGCTCACATTCATCACACAAGTATTTGTCAAACTCATTTTTCTTCTCACTTTCATGAGTTCCCTTTATTTCTTATACTTCAGACTCAAAAGTTGATTCAGATCCAACATCAACTCATTAGAAGGAATACTAGATGCCGAAGGATTACTAACATCACTCAATCCTTCTATTTTCCTCTTTGGTCCAGGAAGAGAAGACGCATCATAGAAGTCAAACATGAACCTTAAAGTGACTTTAATCTTGAGGAACAATATATTGGCACTTTCCACATCACATTTGGTCCTAACAAGCGATTCAACATAATCCAACGTGTGTCTTGGGTCAAGTACTAAGGCAATGAACAACAAAATGTTGATGTTATCAACATTTGCCCAATACTTGTCATATTTAGCCTTCATTGCATGTGCCATGCTTCTAATGTACTGATCTCATTATCACAATAAGTAGATATCACATAACCAACTCTATAGATTTGAGGTACATAAGTGTTACCCGTCACATAAAGACACCCTGATAACTTCAAAGTTGTTTCATAAAAGATTTTCAAGAAGGGTAAGAATGCCTCAATTTTATTCCAACCATATTCAGTTGGTGGACCAACGTACTTTCTTACCTCTTTGACAAAAAAACCACCCTTAGATTCCAAATTACTAAATGCTTTTCTAAACTTGGAAGAACAATCGAGCATTAAGTGAGTGGAATTCCATCTATTTTCAATATCTAAAACAAACAAGACTTTTGGACTCAATGTTTTCCTCTTAAACACAAGCCTTAAACTTTTGAAGTCTTGCAGGGGAAGACCTTACAAATCTCATTGTTGAGTTAAAAATATACTGCAAGTGCACGGTGCCAGTTGTAGCCAGCAAAGGCAAGTACGGGTCATATCCATGAGGAACTTGGTTTCAACCACCGAATCAACCTTTAACACTCAATCTAGGCTAAAGCCTAGTGAAGTGGGTTTACCTAATTCTAATTCTGTTAAATCTAGATCAGTAATGGTGAGGATCCTGGATTGGGGTTCACCACACTATGATGTCCAAACTAGGTCATGTGAATCCGCCCGCAAGACAACTGCATTGGAATGATTACCAGTTAAAAGCATCTACGCCTTCTCTCAAAGGTCATTAGACTGATCAGGCTGCTCTAGCTATCTATTTTCATGAAACTAGAGTCGCAAGACCACAAGATTGTGTAATCCTAATTCCCAATTGAAACCCTAACTATTTTAATGTTAAGAGATTCAATCGCTCACAAAGTCACTCTAAGTAAAGGACCTAACTTTCATTAATCTCCTAAACCCTAATTACGAACATGAATTTAACCCTCTCAGGCAATTCATCGAACATCTGGCATGCTAAGTGAGAGTTCAATTATAATATGGGCGTAAATTCACAAAAACCTAGGATAACAAACCTAATCATATCATAGGGGCTACATCCAATCCAAGATTAAGAAATTTAGCCACTAAACATCATTCTAATCATAATCTCAATCAAGAACACAAACATGCCAAAAAGTATGAAACTTGAATTAAAACGTAAAAGAAAAGGTAGAAGAGTATGCTCTGTATAATCTGCAGTGACAATCTACTAAAAGCGTAAAACCAAATTCGATCTAGGCCTTGAATTCAATAACAACGAAAGATGAAACCTAGGAGTCCTAAAATCACCTATTTTTGAGAGAGGAAAAAAATAGCAGAAAAAAACTCTCCAATTACAACGCCGAAACACAATAAAACAACAGGGACTAAAGTGGCACAGTCGTGCCACATGGCACGGGGACACCGTGCCACTCCTCTGGTTCACCTTTTCTTCTTTCCGTGGGTGGCATGCTCATGCCGCCTGGCATGGGGCCACCGTGCTACCTACTTTAAGCTCAATATTGCCCTTTTTGCTCCTATTCGGCACGGCATTGGCTTGTTTTCCTCATTTATTCAAATCAAACTCCTGTAAACACAAAAACACAACTTTTAGGTAGATTTGAGGTAAAGCATAAGTAATCGACCGCTAAACTCTCGAAATTATACCAGAAACCGCCGAGATGAGAGGTAAAAATCATGCCTAAAAGTGTGTAAAACAGAGGTTTATCGCACTCCCCCATGCTTATCGCTTGCTTGTCCTCAAGCAAGACTAGAACATGAATGAACAGAAAGGGGGTCGAGAACCTCTAACAACTCACCTCCTCAGGCAAGGCCAATAGGGGATCAGATGAATCGAACATAGGTGCGCATAGCCAACGGAATGATTTGAGGCATAAACACAATTTCTAAACTCATTTCAAATCATTGAGAAGACCACATGTCTAAGTTAACATACCGTCAAACCATATCACCCCCCTCCTCAATCAAGACGCATCCAAATAAGTAGTGGGCTAGAAGGCCTAGTAGTGGCTCTCATAGGAGGAGCAAAGTAAATGCACTCCCTCACACGTGTTTAAGATGTAAGATGGTTCACTTGATTCTCTTCCAATTAAACAATCTACCATAGGCTTGGTAGGATTCTCAATTCTCCACCGCGAAAGTGCAAAATACACAACAACAATCAAGAGGACTTTTAGGGGTGAAATGAGGCTAAGGGCACAGGTAAGAGAGGGACAAATAATTTAGGAAATGAGGAGCTAAAAGCCACAACTAGTGAACAACCAACATTTAAACCAATCATACCACACTCTTGTTAAAGACACAGTAAGAATACCCCCAGATCATGAGGACTATCAGGAATGCACTATGACAACAGACCAAACACTCTCACTTATCACCTTTTTCGGGTTTCAACAAGTTTCTCTTTTCTGTTCTCTTCCTCTTTTTTATTTTCTTTTTTTTGTTTTCATTTTTTTTTAACATAAGGAAGAGAACGAGTGATTGGCACGCACAATAACAAAATAGTCAATTCCTGAATAACTACCATTCCTCACATACCAAATTAACCACAAATGTGCATAACACTCAAAACTACCCACAAATGAATGAAGTGTTGTTCTACTGGCTTTGGCCAAAAGGTAGGGAATGTGTTTAAGCCAAGAGCTAGCGGTGAAAGGGTCACAACAAAAACGGGTAAGGCTCAAAGGGGTAAGTAAAGGGTTAAGAACATTGAATCACAGGTGGTAATTTGGTTATGTAGTGCAAAAACAAATGAATGCCTCTATCATTTCATCGTTATGTACATGTGAGATGCAGTTTCAAAGAGAATCCAAGCAAGTTCTAGAGATGTTGTCATGGAAGAGACACACAGGAAAAAGAATGTGAGACTAAATTGATGGATTAGTCTATAGGCTCAAAATCTCACGGGTCACACTACCAAACAATACAACCAACCCCAAGAATGTCCTACTTAAAAGGAATAATCAATCATGACGAGGGGGGTTTCAAGGGCAACTAGGAATGCGAACCAAACAATGTGGTCAAAACATTTTCAAAATCATCAATCAAACACATTTTGCCATAAAGAACCCACAAGCATACACAACCATGTCAATCAACTGATCCACAATGCCTTGGTCATCGTCATAGGAGGGGTTTTCAAAACCTTTTTCGTTTTTTTTTCTTTTTTGTTTTTTTCTCTTTTTTTTTCTCTTTTTTTTCAAAGACGAAACGATGAAAACAATAAATCACCCCAAGCAGTCAATGAGTAAATAAATGAAGAGTAGAGTTGGAAGAATTACCTCGCAGTCTTGTGAAGCTCCACTCGACAAATGTCCACTTGAGGCCAAGGGTTAGAAAATAAAATATATACAATGCATTACCTATCTATATGCACTATCCTACATGCTTATCGAAATAGAAAAATAAAACGAAAACTAATGCATCCTAAAAATGCACCGAAGCTAAAATGAGAACTAGATGCTATATATAGGGATGCTATATACAAAGGGATATATACAAGCCAACACAAACCACAAATCATCACCTAACAGCTCGTGAACTCACCCCCCCATGCCTAAGCGGTTCATTATCCCCAATAAAACAGATAGAAAGTAGGATGAAACAAGTGGGGGAAAGGGGAAACAGATGACAGTCACTGGGCGCCATCGGGCCCAGGGGGAGGCCAAAAGGGCGGGGGAAAAGGGTAGAAATGGGAGAAACTGCCCTGGTCAAAGGGTGGGGAGGACGACGAGCCGGCAGGGGCGCCCGGGAAAGAGCGAAATCGCTCTGCCAGGTGCCGAATCGACTCGGACTGGCGCCAAAGCAGTTCGTCCATCCTCCGTCTCTCCTCATACTCACGGGCCACTCGAATTGCTCGCTCTTCCTTACGCTGTATCCGTCTCATCTCCCTCTGCTCTTGGCGGTCAATATAACCACGAAAGTGACTCACCCCCTCCTTAATGGAATCCATGCGCCCAGAAATGCGCTGGATATCGTGGCGCATGCCACTAAAACCCTCCTGAAGACCCGACACCTCCATTTGGAGGGTGGAGAAAGACTGAAGGAAGGTGGGGTCGAGCGGCATGTAGGCCGCGGAGGAAGAAGACCCACCCGTCGGATGAGTGAATGGTGGGTGAAGGGGTGGTGGTGGCGGGATGGCCTCAGGAGGGGTAGGGACACCGCTGGTCTCGGCCTCGGCCTCGGTCTCAGGAGCGTCATCACCCTCATCACTACCCGCCTCACTCTCCTCGCCCTCATCTAGGTCAAGGTCAGCAGCCAACTGCTTCTCACTAGGAAGAACAGTGGCCCTAATAATGCGCCTGTTGCAATTCCAGTTTCTTTTGTTTGCGACCGTCGTGCGCTCAGAGTTGGGAATGTTGAAAAGGATGGTCTTATGGTGGGGGTACCTAATGGTTTCACCTCGGGTATCTATGATATGCATGTGGTGAAGGGTACCGAAGTCGAGGTGACCACCCAGATAATGGGGCTCGAGAGAAGAGAGTCTCGAACCGTAGCCTAAGGCAATAGCGATGGCGGTAATAGTATCGCCGACGCTAAGGACATTTCTGTTACTAGGTTTGGCTACCTCCGCCAGGTGGCAGATTATAAAGGCCCCCGTGTCAAGAGGGGTGCCGGACAGGGCGCACCAAATAATAAACAGTTTGGCCTTCCGACAACCATTCTGGTTATTGTTGCGGCCGAAAACAATGCTTGCTGTTAGGCGCTGATGGTACCGAAGGTTGATATTACAAATGTCGGTAGCCTTAGCCTGTCGAGGGTCAAAGACCCTAGGTCGCCCCCACCTATCAGTATACTCTTTCTGTTTGGAGCAAGTGATGCTCAACCAAACGGGGTCAGGTCGCCACAAAGAGGGTACATCCCTATATGCCCCATCGGCCACCGGGAGGCGCAAGAGGTGATTAAACATTCTCAGACTCATCCGGTGATCAATGTTAAACATTCAAAGATAAATGGCGACTTCCTGACCATTACAACTACCATCCCAATCAACAACTAACGAACTCAAAAACTCAACCATAAGGCGGTCATAGGAGGTGTATTGCATGTTAATATAATCAGTCCACCCTAATCGACCAAACAGAGTCAACATGTCATCCAACATTCCTAAGGTCCGCAAGGAGTCAGCATGGAAGAATTTTTGCTCACTAGCATGCCTAGTAGCTAAAAGCTCATAACAAGACTTTTGGTCATCACTAACAAATTGCAAACCCCTAGTACTAGCTGGTAAAACAAGAGGGAAAGCATCTTTAGTACCTTTAGCAGCGGCAGGCACAGTTGAGGACGATGTTGCTTTTAGCGATTTCTTGGGTAGGGATGGACCCTTGGAAGGCTCCCCGGTTCGCTTTCTTCCCATTGTTGAAATAATTGCAGATCTGGACTCAGAAGGAGATGAGAAAGGTAGGAGTAGTATCAATTTCGCTCTCTACAACCTTAAACCTCAACAATGGAGGTTTTTGGGTTTTAGAGAGAGAAAGTAAAATATGGGTTTTGAGGCGGTTAGGGGTGAAAAGGGTGAGAGGGTTGGAAAGAGAAGGACGCCGGCGGGAGGGGAGAAGGGCCGAAGAGGGGTCGCCGGCGAGGCGGGGAGGCGGCCGGAGTTGCAGAGCTGGGTTAGGTTGTGTGTGGGTGGAGGTTGCGGCGGTTGGAGATGAGAAAGGGAGAAATAGTGAGGGAAAAATGAAAAGAGATGAAGAAATAGAAGAATGGAGGAAGAAAATGAGATTTGGGAGGGAAGGACTTTGAGATGAAAATGGGAGGAATTCGTAGGGTAGAGTGAATGGGGGTGGAAAGGTTGAAGAATTTGGCAAGAAAGTGAGAGAATTTGAGAGGTAAAAATGGAAGATTGAGTGGGGATAGAGAGAGAGAGGGAGCCGCACAGTAGAGAGAGAGAGGAAGGAGGTCGAATGGAAGAGGGAGGAAGAAGGAGGAAGAAGAGGAAGAAAGCGGGCTTTTCGACAGTTTTTAAAGTGGCACGGTCGTGCCCCACGGCACGGTGACACTGTGCCACTTCGCTGCCCAGTTTTTTTGTTCTTCTTGTTTTTTTTTTTTTGGAGGTTTTTTTTTGGGGTAGTGGAAGAGAGAATTCTGGCACGGTCGTGCCCGAGGGCACGATTACATCGTGCCAAATCTCTGGTTCCGTGTTCCCCCCCTCTTTTTTTTTTTTTTGTGGAGTGGTGAAAGCAATAAAGCTTGGGTTGCCTCCCAAGAAGCTCTTGTTTTAGGTCTTTAGCTTGACCCTTACCTCCAAATGGTGAACGGTGATGACGCGGGAGGTGCAGAAGTGGGGGTATAGAATGGTGGAGTGGGTTCGACTAGCTCCCCAGTATCGGCAGAGATAGCCCCCGAAGTAGATGGGATCAGCAGTGGATCCTTAAACGCTGTGGGCCATACGTAGGGGCATCCAACCCCATCAAAAACCTCGACCCTCGAGGAAGTAGCAGAAGGAATGGCTGGCATGGGCGCAACAGGAGAGGGACAGATCACGGGCGCCGAAGGGAGGCAGAAAGCCACCCTCTTTCCAAGTATCTCGAACGAGATCGTGCCGGCCTTTACGTCTATCTTCGCCCGGGCGGTAGCCAGAAAAGGTCGTCCCAGTATGATAGGTGTATGAGAACTCTCGTCCATGTCCAGGATGAGAAAATCGCAAGGGATGACGAATTTACCCACCTTAACTGGGACATCCTCCAGAATGCCTATAGGTCTCCTGGTGGAGCCATCAGCCAGCTGAACGGATATGGTGGTGGGGGTGAGTTTCAACGACCTCAGGTTCCGGTAGAGGGAGAGGGGCATTAAACTCACGCTGGCCCCCAGGTCGTAGAGCGCTCCCTCTATTTGCACATCCCCAATGCAGCAAGGGATGGAAAAATCACCCGGGTCTTGCAGCTTGGCAGGTGACTGTAGGATTGAGCTGCCCACCCGGCCAATGGATATCACTGATCCTCCCTCGGGCTCACCTTTCTTGAAAAGAAAGTCTCGCACAAACTGCAGGCAGGAAGGTTCTTGCCGTAGAGCTTCCAAGAAAGGGGTATCAGCATAGACCCGTTTCAGCACTTCCAAGAATCTCGCATATTTGGGCTCAAGCTGAAATAGCTTGGCCCGGGCCAACCTCTGAGGATAGGGTATTGGTGGCTGGTAGGGATGGAGGGGAGGTGCGGGATGCATTAGCTCCATAGAGTTCAGCCCATTCTCATTCTGCTGCTCTACGGTTCCTACGGAATCAGGAATTGAAACTGTCTCTTGAAGAACCATCACCGGACTCTCCTCCAATCCCTTCCTCATAGTTGAGATAGCATTGACATGACCTCTGGGGTTGGTCTCAGGCTGACTCGGCAGGTGTCCTTGAGGTCGAGAGAGACGGCTAACCTGCTGGGCTATCTGGGCGATCTGAGCATCCATCGCCTTTTGGTGAGAGGCCATAGCGTCGAACTTGGCGTTCAGTTGATTAATCGACTCACTAAGAACCTCATTAGTCTTAGTTTGTGTCGCGATGAAATGCTCCATGATGCTCTCCAAGTTCGACTTGGGTTGAGGAGGTAGAGGGGATGGGTTATATGGGACTTTTTATGGAGGATTGGGTTGTTGAGGTTGAGAGGCATTGGGTGGAAGGGGATTGTTGTTATGGTAGGAGAAGTTTGGATGATTTCTCCAACCGGGGTTGTAGGTATTTGAGTATGGGTTTCCCTGCGGGCGTGGGTTGTAATTCTAGAAGGCATTAACTTGCTCCATGCCCTGGAGATGGGCTTGACACTCATCGGCTATGTGTCCTTGAATACCGTATACCTCACATGACATCCCAATTGCATACATGGCATTAGAGGGGCTCCCTGGGTGAGGGTGCTCAACCTATCAAACCTCTGGGCAAGGGCATCAACCTTGCTTGCCAACATGTCTACAGCATCCACTTCGTATTTACTTCCACTCTTCTTTTGAGGACCCCGCTCGTTGGACCAATGATAATTATTGGCGGCCATGTCTTCCAGTAGGGCCTTGGCCACTTCAATGGATTTCCCCATAAGTGCACCCCCAGCAGCAACATCAATGGACATCTTCAAGGACTGATCAAGGCCATTGTAAAAAGTCTGGATAAGAAGCCAATCAGGGACTCCGTGGTGGGGGCACTGGCGTTGTAAGTCCTTGAACCGTTCCCGAGCCTCATATAAGGATTCACTGTGTAGTTGGGCGAAGGAAGTGATGTCGGCTCTTAACTTGGCTGTCTTCCCTGGAGGGAAGTACTTGCTCAAAAATGCTTTGGAGAGCGCATCCCAGGTGGCGAAGGCGTTGGGCTCCTCATTCTGGAGCCAGTCTCTAGCTCTGTCCCTCAAAGAGAACGGGAAGAGTCTCAATCTAATGGCGTCAGTGGGGACCCCATTGAGCTTAATCGTGTCACACTTCGCAAGAAAATTGCGAAGATGCATGTTGGGGTTCTCAGATGGATGCCCACCGAACTGATCGCGCTCCACTAAGGAGATGAGGGCCAGGCGCAACTCAAAGTTGTTGACCTCAACTGCAGGGTTCACTATAGATGAAGTGATACCCAGTGACTGAGGCATGGCATAGTCCCTCAGAACTCGGTTGTCTTGCCCCGCCATGGAGGATTCGGCTTGCTTCTTTCTGCGTGCGCCGCTTTGCTTGTGAGCAGTAGCTTCGATTTCAGGATTCAAAGGAAGCAAGTTGTGACTCCCCTGACTGCGCCTGTGCATACAAAGCCAACAACTATACCAAGCGTAAGTAGGCTCAAGTAAGAGTAAAAACAAGCAAGGAGGAAGAAAAGGGGAAAGGGGAAAGAGAAAGAAAAAAAAGAAAAAGCCTAATCTTGCGCGTTTAAAATCGCTTTCGATGTTGAAAACAAACAAGTTCCCCGGCAACGACGCCAAAAACTTGTTGAGTTAAAAATATACCGCAAGTGCACGGTGCCGGTTGTAGCCAGCAAAGGCAAGTACGGGTCGTATCCACGAGGAACTTGGTTTCAACCACCGAATCAACCTTTAACACTCAATCTAGGCTAAAGTCTAGTGAAGTGGGTTTACTTAATTCTAATTCTGTTAAATCTAGATCAGTAATGGTGAGGATCCTGGATTGGGGTTCACCACACTATGATGTCCATTGGAATATAAACTAGGTCATGTGAATCCGCCCGCAAGACAACTGAAATGGAATGATTACCAGTTAAAAGCATCTACGCCTTCTCTCAAAGGTCATTAGACTGATCAGGCTACTCTAGTTATCTATTTTCATGAAACTAGAGTCGCAAGACCACAAGATTGTGTAATCCTAATTCCCAATTGAAACCCTAACTATTTTCATGTTAAGAGATTCAATCGCTCACAAAGCCACTCTAAGTAAAGGACGTAACTTTCGTTAATCTCCTAAACCCTAATTACGAACATGAATTTAACCCTCTCAGGCAATTCATCGAACACCTGGCATGCTAAGTGAGAGTTCAATTATAATATGGACGTAAATTCACAAAAACCTAGGATAACAATCCTAATCATATCATAGGGGCTACACCCAATCCAAGATTAAGAAATTTAGCCACTAAACATCATTCTAATCATAATCTTAATCAAGAACACAAACATGCCAAAAAGTATGAAACTTGAATTAAAACATAAAAGAAAAGGTAGAAGAGTATACTCTGTATAATCTGCAGTGACAATCTACTAAAAGCGTAAAACCAAATTCGATCTTAGGCCTTGAATTCAATAACAACGAAAGATGAAACCTAGGAGTCCTAAAATCGCCTATTTTTGAGAGAGGAAAAAAACTCCCCAATTACAACGCCAAAACACGATAAAACAACAGGGACTGAAGTGGCACGGTCGTGCCACATGGCACGGGGACATCGTGCCACTCCTCTGGTTCACCTTTTCTTCTTTCCGTGGGTGGCACGCTCATGCCGCCTGGTATGGGGCCACCGTGCTACCTACTTTAAGCTCAATATTGCCCTTTTTGCACCCATTCGGCACGACATTGGCTTGTTTTTCTCATTTATTCAAATCAAACTCCTGTAAATACAAAAACACAACTTTTAGGTAGATTTGAGGTAAAGCATGAGTAATCAACCCCTAAACTCTCGAAATTATACTAGAAACCGCCGAGATGAGAGGTAAAAATCATGCCTAAAAGTGTGCAAAACAGAGGTTTATCACTCATAGCAGTGCAAACTTTAACTATCGATGGATCAAGATCTTTCAATCCATCTTTCACAACAAGATTCAAGATATGTGCAACACATCTCATATGCAAGTAATTGCCATCCAAAATGGTCCCTCTCCAACGCCTAAGTCTCCTTTTCAAACATTGAATGACTACATCATTTGAGCATGCATTGTCAACAGTAATGGTCATAATTTTTTTCAAGTCCCATTCAACCAAGCACTTCTTAACCGCCCTCCCAATAAGTTTCACAGAATGACCGGCAACAGGACGAAAATTAATTATTGTCTCATGCAAATTCCAATTATCATCAATAAAATGAGCACTAAGACACATGTAACTTAAGTTCTAACCCGAAGTCCAAGTATCAGTAGTATAACAGATTCTTAAGGATAATTTTTGAAAGAAACTTTTCAACTTCTTCCTTTCATCAATAAAGAGTGCACAATAATCTCTAGTGATTGTGTGCCTTGAGGGGACAACAAAATCAGGATGTATAGTTTTGCAAAAATCATGAAAACCTTCCCGTTTAACATGAATGGAAGGCAACTCATCCACAATAACCATTCTAGCAAGTGCTTTCCTACTAACATCATGATCAAAATGGCAACACTTAGGGACAAAGTTAATTTGCATAGACCTATCTTCATTAACAATTGTCTTAGTATCAAAATCAATAAACTTCTGCCTCTTATCCAAGTTAGCAGGATACTTCTTACACCTTTTCAAATGATTATTTAAGGCACTAGTTCCATTTCTAGAGGAGCCATGAATCAACTTACTGCAATATTTACATTTGACAACCCCCGGATCAGTTGTGTCATGAAAATGAGCCCAATATTTGGATTTTCTCTTAGTACCACTTACACCGGGCCGATGTGGCCTACGAGCACTCGTAGTTCCTTACTTTCTATGCTCTTTTTTAATCTTCTTTTGTAGCACTTCCTGTTGTTCCAGCTCTGGCTCTGGTTCAGTCTCCTCCTCTATCTCTATGTCATTCTCTTCACTCTCACTTTCATCATTACTTATGTTCACATGAATATTATCCATGTTGTTACTAGAGGTTGAAAACACTTAGTCTATGAATTAGATATGCCAATCAGCAAGTTGAAGAACACTAACATTGTCAACACACTCCCAGAACATGAACCAAAATGAAGAGAATTATCTGCCCAGAAATTGTACAAGCAGAGATGTAACAATTATCTGCCTAAAAATTTAAATAACTAAATCTACAATCAAATCCACAAAGACTAAACAATAGCTAAATAAGACATTGACCAACAATATGAACAACAAATTGAAACAATAGACACAACCATTATGAACCCACCACCAACAGCCAATATGTACCACAAATCAAACCAAATTTAAACCATACCCACACGTTAAACCCGAATAGTAGCCAAATTAATCGAAAGTCAAAATCAAAGATCGAAAATATGAGAGTTGTCTACACGAGAATCCAGATTTGAGAGTTAGGAACACGGTACCCTGAAGCTAGCCGCAAAATGTTGCTGGAAAAGATAGCTGATTTGACCAAAGCTCTAGATATGAGAATTTTGTTGCTGGAAAACAGTAGCCCAGATTGAAAATTTGGTTGCTCATTCAGAAAGAAGAAACCAGAAAGGAAATTTGCTGGAAGAAAACTAGAAAACAATAGCTGTAAAACCCATATAAGATCTTAGAATTCGACCAATGTTTAAACATTTGAAGAAGAAATCAAGCAACCAAACTAGAAAGCGTGATCAAGAAGTGGGCTGGCCGGCTAGAACGCAAATTGGAGGATGCAATTTGGAAAGTGCACACTGAGAATTGGGAATTTGGGAGTTTGTCTGGGAGCCAAAACTCGAAAATGGGAACTGAAAGCCTGGAAAGGAAGGGAACGGGTAGTCTAGGGTTTTTTTTTGGCTTTATATACTAACAAAACTAAAATTAATAAAAATTAATTTTCATTTTTGGTTAACCGGATTTTCTAGACCGGTAGATTCGTAATCGAACCGTTAACTGATTTTTTTCGGTTCGGTTAACCAGTCCATTTATTTTAGAAATTTTACTTCGGTTAACCTTTTTTTTGATCGATTTTTTGATTTTTCAGTTCGATTTTCTTTTTAAGAATTTTGTGCACACCTCTACTCCCCAATACTTGCATAGGTGATACTGCTTGTTTCTAAAAGGAAAAAATTATATCACTTGATCATTTTTTGATAGCCTTGATTTACTCTTGATAGGGGGAGAATTCTGTTAATGTTACCATATGTTAGTCCCTTGTTACATCCTCATGTTGCTTATGAGAATTTCAAGTCAATGAGCATTAGTGTACGTGGTTGATTTTGTTGTTCGTATTTAAATCCCTTATATTTTTTTATGAGTGCCATAGATTGAGAGGGAGTATCCTTATATATCATTGATTTGTTAAGGGGAAGATTTATGTGTTTGCCATAATTTTTTATACGCTTCAATTTTTCCTTCTCCTTCTTGTGCTACCTTTTTGATGAGATACAAAAAGGGGAAGAAGTATTTTGCAAAGCATTCATGGTGTAACATTCAAAACTGTATTGATGCGTTATTTTTATTGGGTTTTATCTTTTATCAAAAAGAGGGAGATTGTTAGGTTCCTTAAACTTGCAATGCATTTTATGAATATATTTTGATAAAATACAAAAAGGAGTTGGTCCATTGGTGTGTTTATTATATTATATTTGAACCTACATTAGTGTTTCTATTGTTTAAATGTGTTACAGTTATAAGTAGATATTAACATGATTGATTTTATATTATGTGTCACAATATCTTTGAGATGGTTTAATATTCAAATTTGAATATGTGATCTTCATGATATTATATTGTATGATTCGAATTTGAATATGAGATTATGATTCTCCAAATATGGTCATATATTTTGAAATTAAATGTTAGTTGTTGCTTGGCCTAAAAATAACAACTAAATAGATTTGATAAGCTAAGCCCCTAAGCAGAATCAACAATTAGCCATTGAAGAATCAACAATTAGTGGTTGAAGAATTTGGGAGCTGTTGTTGCTGAAAATTAGCCGTAGTTTAGGGCCTTGAAGTTGGACTCCAAGGGCACAAGGACCAGTTGAAGATTTTCTTTCCCTTTTTGAATGTAATGGCTACATTAATTGCATTTGCTATAAAAAGGGGAGGTCCTTGTAGATGAAAGCGATACAAGAGGGCACAAGCAAAGATTGAGAAGAAAGAGAGCTACACTTGTAAATTAAGAAGAAGACATTAAGAGATACATCGAGCTCATATTGGCATATCTATTGTGTTTATTTACTTGTTGTTATAAAGTGTATTTTGTTATATTTTTTTGCATTAGGTTGGGTTGATTAGTTGGGGGATTAACCACCCAAGAACGGGTGGAGAGCAATGAGTACATCAGGACACCTAGAGTTGTAGGGTCAACTCGTAGATTATACGATTAAGGAGTCGTACGTAATCGACCGACCTAATAAAAGAAAGATGTTCAAAATCCCATCGACAAGGGGTGCCTGTGGGTAGAGGACCAGGCATGGCCAAACCTCAATAAATTGTGTGTTTTGTCCACTTTTAGTTTTTCGCATTTTTTATTTCGATTATGTTGTGGCTTTGATCATCGCCTTATTCACCACCTCCTAGGGTGATTTGACTAGCCAGATCGGTCCAACAATCGGTATGAGAGCTAGTACTATTTGTGTGAGACATTACCGTCTCATAGTTCGATCCCATGGCTAATTATGATTTTGACTCTGATTACCCTTCACTTTTTAAAGGTACTAATTATTTTTTTGTGGCAGGAAACAATGGAACTTTATATCAAGCACGAGGGTCTCGATCTTTTGGATATCATGGTCAAACGTCCAATAATTATCGAGAAATTGGAAGATAAATATACTGAAGATAATCACACGCGGATAACCAAAAATTTAAAGTTATAAATATTTTGTATTGTGCTCTTACTGTTGATATTTATGAGTTTATCTCACATCATGATAGTGCCAAGGAGACTTGGGAGACTCTTTATTATTTGTATGGTACTAATCAAAATGTGTTGTTAAGAAATTTTGCGACAGAGGATGAAATGAATATGGATGGAAAAGTTAAGGAAGTGGAGTTGCTTAAAAATGGTGAGAAAAATAAAGATTCTTATGATTCATCGATTTTCCAAAGTGGTAAGTATGAGGTAAAATCTATGTTTGAATTTTGAAATAGTATTTTATCTCCAAATTGTCAGATTTTTGCTGATTTAAATACCACACCAAATTTTCAACTTTCAAAAATTGTTGATTGTGGTGTTATATCAAGAAAATGTGTAAAGGTTAAGGGAAAGAAAAATTTTACCTCATCAAATTTTTCTTACTTCTAGCAATTTTGAATCCAAGAAGAAAAGGATATCAAGATTTGGTCGAACAGCTTCATTCTTGAAGAAATCGAAAAACAATGCGCATGTTTGTGGGATGTTATTGATTCCTCGTTTAGGTACTAATAATGGATTTTCGATAGTATTTAATCCTCTTTAAAATTTAAGTGGACAAGGAAACATTGGAGCTTCGCAACAGCATATGGTAAGTTATGGTTTGCCAAAAGTAAAAATAAGATGAGTTTCTTATTTTGTCATTGTCCAGAATTCAAGGCCCTAAAATACAATCCAAGGCCTTGAAAATTAGGTAGAATGTAGGATGTTGCTTCTTGTAAATAACTAAAATTCAAGGGCTTGAATTTTTATGTCAAACATCTTGAATAGTGGTAATATTTGGATTCTTGCTAAACATAAGGCAATGTTACTTTGCTTGATCTACTTGCCATTGGTGGAATTCTGATTTTCAAAATTTTGAATTTTAATTTGTTTTATTATCTTTGGAATGTGAGCATGATTAATATTCTAATATATCTAATACTATTATGACATGTGATTATGCACATATGATCTCAATGCTTTTGTCCATAATTATTATGCTCTGCAATAGGGCTGTACAAAACCTGTTAACCAGTCTTTTGGTTAACCGACTTTCGGTGAATCGGAAATTCATTTGGTGGAAATACCGAACCATAACCGAACCAAAATTTTTGGTTAACCCCTTTGTTGGTTAACTGAATTTTCGGTTCGGCCAAGATTCAATATGTAACCGAACCGAAACATTCCGTTAACCTCTTTTTCGGGTCGGTTAACTGATTTTATAATTTGGTCAATGGTTAACTGGTATAATGAAAAGAAAACCAAATTTGGTAAACTTTTTTAATGTCAAATCAAAGCCAAACTTCTGCTGTTATGCTACCGTGAATTGTCTATTGATTTTAGAAGCTTGAGGGCAACACATAAAACATAATAAGGTAGCAAATAAAGTAGGAAGGTGTCTTATGATTGCAGCAGCAATGTGTCCCCACTCTTGATGGATGGGGTGGGGGGAGGGAATTGCAAATTTGAAAACAACATCCATGAGAGCCATAACCACCATAACCTACATAAGTTGTCTTGGGGAAGGGGGGTAAAATTGCAGCAGCAGGCCAGCAGCAATGTGTCCTCACTCTTGAGTGCTGGGCTGGGGAGAGGGAATTATAAACTTGAAAACAACATCCATGAGTCCATAACCGACATAAGTTGTCTTGGGGAAGCGGGGTAAAAATACATAGATGTCTAAATTATAAACTAAAGAGCAGCACATGATAAAACTCAATAAAGTAGCATCCAACAAGCCCCAACTCATATGTCATCCGATGGAACCACAGACTCATCTATAGCATTTGTAGGTTGCTCCAATGTCAAGTCATGCAAACCAAAAATTAAAAGTCACAAAAATAAGTTTACGATTATACATATAATAATAATTAACAAGAGCAACAAAATCAATAATTAATATGATTAAATACATAAATGCATGTATAGTAAGAACGAGAAAGCTTACTATTCTCCAAATCCTCCATTTTAAGAAGGTTCTCTTCCAACATAAGAGGGCCATGTGACTTGCGTAACCAATCTTGAGCACAAATGAGAGCTTCCCCTATTCTTGGATTTAAGGAAGTGAACACAGCCTCCGGTGCTAGAGGCAGTCTCAGAAGCAACTGTAGAAACCGGGCATAGCAAGCGCGTCCCGTGCCATCATGGTAAGAATAGGATATCTCTTCTTTTGATCTTTCCAAAATTGTAAAATTTCAAATGTGTCATCATTTTGCTCACATTCATCACACAAGTATTTGTCAAGCTCACTTTTCTTCTCACTTTTGAGAGTTTCCTTTTCTTTCTTGTACTTCATACTCAAAAGTTGATTCACATCCAACACCAACACATTAGAAGAAACACTAGATGTCGAAGGAGTACTAACACAACTCAATCCTTCTATTTTCCTCTTTGGTCGAGGAAGAGAGATGCATCATAGAAGTCAAACATGAACCTTAAAGTGAGTTTGATCTTGAGGAACAATATATTGGCACTTTCCACATCACAGTTGGTCCTAACAAGGCATTCAACATAACCCAACTTGTGTCTTGGGGCAAGTACTAAGGCAATGAACAACAAAATGTTAATGTTATCAACATTTGCCCAATACTTGTCATATTTAGCCTTCATTGCATGTGTCGTGCTTCTAATGTATTAATTCTCATTATCACAATAAGTAGATATCACGTAACCAACTCTATAGATTCGAGGCACATAAGTGTTACTCATTGTTAAGCCAAAAATCATGCATTGGTTTATTAAATAATCTGATTGTATTGTATATTATTTCGTTTAATTTGCTCTATTTTATATGTTTTTCAGGATTAGCAATAATTAAATAAAAAAGAGAAGAGAGGACGTCAAAGTTTGGGTTTTACACCCTTGGCCATCAAGATGGTCCAAAAATAATAATTTATGAAAAATATTATTTCCATAATTATTTAATTGGGCTAGGGATTTAAGAGATGAAGACAAGCTAGAAGTCTTGAGGGAGAAGGAGCCTAAGTAAGAAAGGAAGTAGAAAACCCTATTCACTAACCCTAATCATTCTCACTATAAATCATAATCATTCATCACGCCTAAGCAGAGCCCCACAGCTCTTCACCCTGGAGCCACGGTAGTCCCCCCTCACGATCATCACGATCATCATCCCTCTTCAATCTCACTCCTAATTTCCATCCTAACGTGGCCTTTTTATCAAGTTTTTATTTTGTTTTCTTTGTTATTTTTATTTCGTTCAATCAGTTAAACTTTTTATATTATTAGACGTGAAATTTTTGCTAAACTTTGTGATTTAATTTTTAATATGAGTGAGTAATTTTCTTGTACTTAGTATAATCTATTTGAAACCATGCTAAATTAATTATTTTGAAACAAGTTTCATACTTTATTGTCTAGTTGATTTATATTCATGATTCTATAGCGATTAGTATTTATTGTGCATGATATTTGTATTATATTAATTAGAATGCATGCTAGTTAGTTTAGTACGAATTCATATGATAGTTTAAAGGGCTTTAATACGTAAAAGTTATCGTCTTTTAAGCATTAGTATCACCCTAATTAATCATGGATGGCTCAAACCCGTCTCTTTTAATTAGGTAATCGTTATAGATCTTTGTTAAATCGATTTGCTGGTAAATTAATTACAAAGCATTAGATGATGTTTTTCTAGTACGTAATGCTCTAGTTTGATTAAATTCTTGCGCTGGTGTAAGGGTTATCAAATTAGTAGGGTTTATATTAGGGTTGGACCTAATTAAACTATAATCTAAGGAAAACGGAGAAGATCTGCTGGTGGGTGTCTTCTACAGTCTAACTTATGAATAAAATCGAGTTGTGTGTTAATGAAAAATATTAATTTGCATGGTGGATTGAGATTATACTAAGTATCCTTCATAAATTTGACAAATTTTGATCATTATTTGTTGCTTAGAGTTAATTTGATTAGTTCGTTCTATTTTTATTAGCTTCAGTATAATTTCAATCGAACCCCCCCCAAAAGTATAGTCTTTTAGGAGTGTCTAGGTAATTTTAGATAGTTTAGATTTTGCTTTTTAGAGTGATTATAATTTTAGATTGATTTATATTCAGTTTTAGTATTTAATTACCGATTTGTTAGAAATTAGATTAAAAATAGTTACTTTTGTTCTTTATTGATTTTTATTAGTTCCTAGAGTTTACATAGTGTCCTAGTGTGCCCATATTTAATTCCATAAGTTTTGGAAGTTATTTGGTAATGTTCCAAAATTATTTTGTGAATTGGATATGTGCAGGTTTTTAGGTTATTAATTCTGAAGATTTTGATTTTAATTGTTAATTCATGATTATTAGGCATTGTTAAGTCCAGAAAATTGTGTCCTAGAATTAGGGTAATTTTCTTGATTATTTTCATATTTATATTTATGCAGATTATTTTATTTCTAATTTCAGATTTAATATTCTACATTGATATTCTGTGGTAGTTTTCTGATTTGATTTTTCTGAAATTATTTGGATACAATTGAGGAGTTATAAGCTTATATACTTGAAGAATAATATTTTAGGTTACTATTTGACATTTTTAATATTTATTTTTTATTTATTATTTGCTATTTTGATTTTTAATTGGAGATTTAGTTATAATTCTGTTTTTATTTTTCTAAGTTATTTCGAATGGCTATTTGCTATTTTATTTTGAGAATTAAATCTAGAATAGTTAGAGTAATATTGGGTATTCTTCCAGATTTTTATTAATTAAATTTGATTTAATTTAGAATTACAAAGAGTAGAAATAATAAATTAGAGCAGTAAAATCATTTAGAATTAAACTAGCCTTTTGACATAATCTTTCCTCGTGGATTTGATCCCTACTCCCCTATGCTATATCCTTATTTATATTTACAATAGTGGTTAAATTTGTAGTTTCACGACAAGCTTTACAAATTTTGGCGCCGTTGAGGGGGAAAGAAAGTACAATTACTAGTTACTTCTATTTAATTTTTCTACTTTTGTTGTTTTTGTTTTAATTTTTGCAGATTGTCCATAATGTATGAGATTAAGGAGTGGCAAGACGATTAGAGAGGATCTAAGAGCTTCATGAAGTTGAGCCAGTGACTATAAACTAAGGCGCTGATTGGGAGGCAACCCAATATTTTTAGGGAAGTACTCATTTAATTTTGCTTTTATTTTCATTATTTCTATTATTTTGCATGCATTAGGGCCAATGCATGAATTAAGTGTGGGGGGGTGCCTCCTGCATTTAATTCTTGCAGGTTTAATTCTTGAAAAAAAAAATAAAGATAATCGAGAAATTTTTTTTCCCCTTATAAGTAATGCATGACATGAGTTTATGCTAGGCTTGCTTGTTTAAAAATTTTTTTTATTTTCTTAGCTATCTTGTAGTTTATTATTTTATAAGCGAACACTTCTAAGCATACTAGCTATCTTTTAGAGAAGTTTAAGTTGATCCGCATATATCTCTTTAATGAGAAACTGTTATGATTATTTATCTTATTTAGTCATGTTATATAACCATTCAGAGGTAATAAAATGACCTGACGCATTAGCTAGACTATTGAATTAGTAGAATAACTCAAAAAAAAAAAAAAAGAAAGAAAAAGGAGAGTCAAAGTTAGGAATGACAAATTCTTCTTTGAGGCATGCGCTACTGGGTGCTACCCTTTGAGGCAATACTGCCACTGGAAAGCTTGCTTCCTATACTAGTGAGTCAATAAAATAAATAAAAATGTAATGATGTAAATTAAATGTTTACTCCAGCACCTCTATTCGGGTGAGTGTGAGATAGGGAGTGTTTAATTTCTAAAACCCTGTATGGTCCTTGAATACGTGCGAAAGTGGAGTTTGAAAAAAAAAAAAAAAAGAAGAGGAAGAAGAGAGGGAAAAAAAAAAAGTACAAGGCAAGTTTAGAATCAATATCAATGAGTTATTCTTTCTAGTTCAATTGTCTCATAGCCATACCACACTTAAACTTTTCTATCGTAAATATTTTAGACCCCTTGATCGGTGTATACATGCTTAAAAGAGCTGGATAATTATTGATCATATTATTTCATTAAGAAAATGTTGTGAGGTTGATGAATAAACTCTTTGATGGTAGTTGGATGTATAGTCGTTATTCACTTGTAGGAGGAAAAACTAATTAATTTTCAATAAAACTATTTTTTAAAGCAAGCCAAGATCTAGTATGAATATCATAGTTATGCATGACTTTATAAGAAAGAAAGAGGGTAAGTTTTTAGGTCGATTCTGAGATTTCTTTGCATGAAGACGTCCAAAATCTAAGTGTGGAAGAATTTATTAAGCCAAAAATTATGTGTTGTTTTATTAAATAATCCAATTGTATTATATATTATTTCGTTTAATTTGCTCTATTTTATATATTTTTTAGGATTAGCATTAATTAAATAAAAAGGAGAAGAGAGGATGTCAAAGTTTGGGTTTTACATCCTTGGCCATCAAGACGGTCCAAAAATATTAATTTATGGAAAATATTATTTCCATAATTATTTAATTGGGCTAGGGATTCAAGAGTTGAAGACGAGCTAGAAGTCTTGAGGGAGAAGGACTCTAAGGAAGAAAGGAAGTAGCAAACCCTATTCACTAACCCTAATCATCCTCAGCATAAATCATAATCATTCATCACGCCTAAGCAGAGTCCCACGGCTCTTCATCCTGGAGCCACGGCAGCCCCCCCTCACGATCATCACCATCATCATCCCTCTTGAATCTCACCCCTAATTTCCATCCTAACGTGGCCTTTTTATCAAGTTTTTATTTTGTTTTCTTTGTTATTTTTATTTCGTTCAATCAGTTAAACTTTTTATATTATTAGACGTGAAATTTTTGCTAAACTTTTGTGATTTAATTTTTAATATGAGTGAGTAATTTTCTTGTGCTTAGTATAATCTATTTGAAACCATGCTAAATTAATTATTTTGAAATAAGTTTCATGCTTTATTGTCTAGTTGATTTATGTTCATGATTCTATAGCGATTAGTATTTATTGTGCATGATATTTGTATTATATTAATTAGAATGCATACTAGTTAGTTTAGTACGAATTCATATGATAGTTTAAAGGGTTTTAATACGTAAAAGTTATCGTCTTTTAAGCATTAGTATCACCCTAATTAATCATGGATGGCTCAAACCCGTCTCTTTGAATTAGGTAATCGTTATAGATCTTTGTTAAATTGATTTACTGGTAAATTGATTACAAAGCATTAGATGATATTTTTCTAGTATGTAATGCTCTAGTTTGATTAAATTCTTGCACTGGTGTAAGGGTTATCAAATTAGTAGCGTTTATATTAGAGCTGCACCTAATTAAACTATAATCTAAGAAAAACGGAAAAGATCTGCCAATGGGTGTCTTCTACAATCTTATTTATGAATAAAATCGACTTGCGTGTTAATGAAAAATATTAATTTGCATGGTGGATTGAGATTATACTAAGTATCCTTCATAAATTTGACAAATTTTGATCATTATTTGTTGCTTAGAGTTAATTTGATTAGTTTGTTCTATTTTTATTAGCTTCAATATAATTTCAATCAAACCCCCTCCAAAAAGTATAGTCTTTTAGGAGTGTCTAGGTAATTTTAGATAGTTTAGATTTTGCTTTTTAGAGTGGTTATAATTTTAGATTGATTTATATTCAGTTTTAGTATTTAATTATTGGTTTGTTTGAAATTAGATTAAAAATAGATACCTTTGTTATTTATCAATTTTTATCAGTTCCCTGAGTTTATATAGTGTCCTAGTGTGTCCATATTTAATTCCGTAATTTTTGGAAGTTATTTGGCAATTTTCCAAAATTATTTTGTGAATTGGATATGTGCAGGTTTTTAGGTTATTAATTCTGAAGATTTCAATTTTAATTGTTAATTCGCGATTATTAGGTATTGTTAAGTCCAGAAAATTGTGTCCTAGAATTAGGGTAATTTTCTTGATTATTTTTGTATTTATATTTATGCAAATTATTTTATTTCTAATTTCAGATTTAATATTCTGCATTGATATTCTATGATAGTTTTCTGATTTGATTTTTCTAAAATTATTTGGATGCAATTGAGGAGTTATAAGCTTATATACTTGAAGAATAATATTTTAGGTTACTATTTGACATTTTTAATATTTATTTTCTGTTCATTATTTGCTATTTTGATTTTTAATTGGAGATTTAGTTATAATTCTGTTTTTATTTTTCTAAGTTAGTTTGGATAGCTATTTGCTGTTTTATTTTCAGAATTAAATCTAGAATAGTTAGTAGTAATATTGGGTATTCTTCCAGATTTTTATTAATTAAATTTGATTTAATTTAGAATTATAAAGAGTAGAAACAATAAATTAGAGTAGTAAAATCATTTAGAATTAAACTAGCCTTTTGACATAATCTTTTCTCGTGGATTCGATCCTTACTCTCCTATACTATATCCTTATTTATATCTATAGTAGTGGTTAAATTTGTAGCTTCACGACAAGCTTTACAAATTTTGGCGCCGTTGACGGGGAAAGAAAGTACAATTGCTAGTTACTTCTACTTGATTTTACTACTTTTGTTGTTTTTATTTTAATTTTTGCAGATTGCCCATAATGTATGAGATTAAGGAGTGGCAAGACGATTAGAGAGGATCTAGAAGTTTCATAAAGTCAAGCCAATGACGATAAACTAAGGCGCTGGTTGGGAGGCAACCCAACGTTTTTAGGGAAGTACTCATTTAATTTTGCTTTTATTTTCATTATTTCTATCTTTTTGCATATATTAGGGACAATGCATGAATTAAGTGTGGGGGGGTGCCTCCTGCATTTAATTCTTGCAGGTTTTATTCTTGAAAAAAAAGTAAAGAAAATCGAGAAATTTTTTTTCCCCTTATAAGTAATGCATGATATGAGTTTATGCTAGGCTTGCTTGTTTAATTTTTTTTTTTGTTTTCTTAGCTATCTTGTAGTTTATTCTTTTATAAGTGAAGACTTCTAAGCATGCTAGCTATCTTTCAGAGAAGTTTGAGTTGATCCACATATATTTCTTTAATGAGGAACTGTCATGATTATTCATCTTATTTAGTCATGTTATGTAGCCGTTCAGAGGCAATAAAATGACCTGACCCATTATCTAGACTATTGAATTAGTAGAATAACTCAAAAAAAAAAAAAAAGGAGAGTCAAAGTTGGGAATGACAAGTACCCATTTGAGACATGCGCTACTGGGTGCTATCCTTTGAGGCAATACTGCCACTGGAAAGCTTGCTTCCTATACTAGTGAGTCAATAAAATAAATAACAAAGTAATGATGCAAATTAAACGTTTGCTCCAGCACCTCTATTCGGGTGAGTGTGAGAGAGAGAGTCTTTAATTTCTAAGACCCTGTATGGGCCTCGAATATGTGCGAAAGTGGAGTTTGAAAAAAAAAAAGAAGAAGAAGAAGAAGAAGAGAGGAAAAAAAAAGTACAAGGCAAGTTTAGAATAAATATCAATGAGTTATTCCTTCTAGTTTAATTGTCTCATAGCCATGCCACACTTAAACTTTTCTATTATAAACGTTTTAGACCCCTTGATCGATGTATGCATGCTTAAAAGAGCTGGATAATTATTGACCATGTTATTTCATTAAGGAAATATTGTAAGGTTGATGAATAAACTCCTTGATGGTAGTTGGATGTATAGTCGTTATTCACTTGTGGGAGGAAAAACTAATTAATTTTTAATAAAACTATTATTTAAAACAAGCCAAGACCTAGTATTTATCATAGTTATGCATGACTTTATAAGAAAGAAAGATGGTAAGTTTTAGGTTGAGTATGAGATTTCTTTGCATGAGGACGTCCAAAATCTAAGTGTGGGGGAATTTGTTAAGCCAAAAATCATGCATTATTTTATTAAATAATCCAATTATATTATATATTATTTCGTCTAATTTGCTCTATTTTATATATTTTTTTGGATTAGCATTAATTAAATAAAAAGGAGAAGAGAGGACGTCAAAGTTTGGATTTTACATCCTTGGCCATCAAGACGGTCTAAAAATAATAATTTATGAAAAATATTATTTCCATAATTATTTAATTGGGTTAGGGATTCAAGAGTTAAAGACGAGCTAGAAGTCTTGAGGGAGAAGGAGTCTAAGGAAGAAAGAAAGTAGCAAACCCTATTCACTAGCCCTAATCATCCTCACCATAAATCATAATCATTCATCACGGCTAAGCAGAGCCCCATGGCTCTTCATCCTGGAGCCACGGCAGCCCCCCCTCACGATCATTGCCATCATCATCCCTCTTCAATCTCACCCCTAATTTCCATCCTAACGTGGCCTTTTTATTAAGTTTTTATTTTGTTTTGTTTGTTATTTTTATTTCGTTCAATCAGTTAAGCTTTTTATATTATTAGACGTGAAATTTTTGCTAAACTTTTGTGATTTAATTTTTAATATGAGTGAGTAATTTTCTTGTACTTAGTATAATCTATTTGAAACCATGCTAAATTAATTATTTTGAAACAAGTTTCATGCTTTATTGTCTAGTTGATTTATATTCATGATTCTGTAGCGATTAGTATTTATTGTGCATGATATATTAATTAGAATGTAGCGATTAGTACGAATTCATATGATAGTTTAAAGGGTTTTAATACGTAAAAGTTATCGTCTTCTAAGTATTAGTATCACCCTAATTAATCAGGGATGGTTCAAACCCGTCTCTTTTAATTAGGTAATCGTTATAGATCTTTGTTAAATCGATTTGCTGGTAAATTGATTACAAAGCGTTAGATGATGTTTTTCTAGTACGTAATGCTCTAGTTTGATTAAATTCTTGTGCTGGTGTAAGGATTATCAAATTAGTAGGGTTTATATTAGGGCTGCACCTAATTAAACTATAATCTAAGGAAAAACGGGGAAGATCCGCTGGTGGGTGTCTTCTACAGTCTAACTTATAAATAAAATCGACTTGTGTGTTAATGAAAAATATTAATTTGCATGGTGGATTGGGATTATACTAAGTATCCTTCATAAATTTGACAAATTTTGATCATTATTTGTTGTTTAGAGTTAATTTGATTAGTTTGTTCTATTTTTATTAGCTTCAATATAATTTCAATCGAACCCCCCCAAAAGTATAGTCATTTAGGAGTGTCTAGGTAATTTTAAATAGTTTAGATTTTGCTTTTTAGAGTGGTTATAATTTTAGATTGATTTATATTCAGTTTTAGTATTTAATTACTGGTTCGTTAGAAATTAGATTAAAAATAGTTAGTTTTGTTCTTTTTTGATTTTTATCAGTTCCTAGAGTTTATATAGTGTCCTAGTGTGCCCATATTTAATTCCGTAATTTTTGGAAGTTATTTGGTAATTTTCCAGAATTATTTTATGAATTGGATATGTGCAGGTTTTTAGGTTATTAATTCTGAAGATTTCGATTTTAATTGTTAATTCCCGATTATTAGGTATTGTTAAGTCCAAAAAATTGTGTCCTAGAATTAGGGTAATTTTCTTGATTATTTTCGTATTTATATTTATGCAGATTATTTTATTTCTAATTTCAGATTTAATATTCTGCATTGATATTTTGTGGTAGTTTTCTAATTTGATTTTTCTAAAATTATTTAGATACAATTGAGGATTTATAAGCTTATATACCTGAAGAATAATATCCTAGGTTACTATTTGACATTTTTAATATTTATTTTCTGTTTATTATTTGCTGTTTTGATTTTTAATTGGAGATTTAGTTATAATTCTGTTTTTATTTTTCTAAGTTATTTCGGATAGCTATTTGCTGTTTTATTTCCAGAATTAAATCTAGAATAGTTCAGTGTAATATTGGGTATTCTTCCAGATTTTTATTAATTAAATTTGATTTAATTTAGAATTACAAAGAGTAAAAACAATAAATTAGAGTAGTAAAATCATTTAGAATTAAACTAGCCTTTTGACATAATCTTTCCTCGTGAATTCGATCCCTACTCCCTTATGCTATATCCTTATTTATATCTAAAGTAGTGGTTAAATTTGTAACTTCACGACAGGCTTCACACCTATCACATAAAGACACCCTGATAACTTCAAAGTTGTTTCATAAAAGATTTTCAAGAAGGGTAAAAATGCCTCAATTCTATTCCAATCATATTCAGTTGGTGAACCACCATGCTTTCTCAGCTCTTCTACAAAAAGGCCACCCCTAGTTTCCAAATTACTAAATGCTTTTCTAAACTTGGAAGAATAATCGAACATTAAGTAAGTGGAATTCCATCTCGTTTCAATATCCAAAACAAACAAGACTTTTGGACTCAATTTTTTCCTCTTCAACACAAGCCTTAAACTTTTGAAGTCTTGCAGGGGAAGACCTTACAAATCTCGCAGCAGCACGAACTTTAACTATTAATGGATCAAGATCTTTCAATGCATCCTTCGCAACAAGATTCAAGATATGTACAAAACATCCCATATGCAAGTAATTGCCATCCAAAATAGTCCCTCCCCAATGCTCACGTCTCCTTTTCAAACATTGAACGACTACATCATTTGAGCTTGCATTGTCAACAGTAATGGTCAGAATTTTTTTCAAGTCCTATTCAACCAAGCATTTCTCAACCGCCCTACCAATAAGTTCCCCAGAATGACCGGCAATAGGACAAAAATTAATTATCATGTTGGGCAAATTCCAATTATCATCAATAAAATGAGCAGTAAGACACATGTAACTTAAGTTCTAACCCGAAGTCCAAGTATCAGTAGTACAGCAGATCCTTGAGGATAATTTTTGAAAGGAGCTTTTCAACTTCTTCCTTTCATCAATAACGAGTGCATAATAATCTCTAGTGATTGTGTACCCTGAGGGGACAACAAAATCAGGATACATAGTTTTCCAAAAATAATGAAAACTTTCCCGTTCAACATGTATGAAAGGCAACTCATTCATAAGAACTATTCTAGCAAGTGCTTTCCTACTAACATCATGATCAAAATGCCAACACTTAGGGACAGAAAATAATTTGCACAGACCTATCTTCATTAACAATTGTCTTAGTATCAAAATTAATCAACTTATGCCTCTTATCTAAGTTAGCAGGATACTTCTTACACCTTTCCAGATGATTTTTTAAGGCACTAGTTCCATTTCTAGAGGAGCAACGAATCAACTTACTACAATATTTGCATTTGATACCCCCTGGATCAGTTGTGTCATGAAGATGAGCCCAATATTTGGATTTTCTCTTAGCACCACTTACGCTGAGCTGATGTGGCTTACAAGCACTAGTAGTTCCCTGCTTTCTGTGCTCATTTTTAATCTTCTTTTATAGCACTTCCTGTTGTTCCAGCTCCGGCTTTGGCTCTGGCTCAGTCTCCTACTCTATCTCTATGTCGGTCTCTTTACTCTCACTTTCATCGTCACTTATGTTCACATGAATATTATCCATGTTGTTATTAGAGGTTGAAAACATTTAGTCCCTGAATTAGACATGTCAATCAGCAAGTTGAAGAACAATAACATAGTCGACACACTCCCAGAAAATGAACCAAAATGAAGAGAATTATCTGCCTAGATATTGTACAAGTAGAGTTGCAAAGCAATAATCTGCCTAAAAATTTAAATAACTAAATCTGCAATCAAATCCCCGAAGAATAAACAACAACTAAATCAGACATTAACCAACAATATGAACAACAAATTGAAACAATAGCCACAACCATTATAAACTCACCGTTATAAGCCAATATGTACCACAAATCGATACAAATTTAAACCATACCCTCACATTAAACCCAAACAGTAGCCAAATTAATCGAAAGTCAAAATCAGAGATCGAAAATATGAGAGTTACCGACACGAGAGTACAGAATTGAGAGTTAGGAACTTGGAACCCTGAAGCTAGCCACAAAGCATTGTGGAAAAACACAGCTGATTCGACCAACATTTTAGAGCTGAGAATTTTGTTACGGAAAAACAATAGCCCAGATCGAAAAGTTGGTTGCTCATTCAGAAAGAAGAAACCCAAAAAGCAAATTTGCTGGATGAAACAAAAAAAAAATAGTAGTCGCAAAGCCCGTTTGAGATATGAGAATTCGACCAACGTTTAAACATTTGGAGAAGAAATCAAGCAACCAAACTGGAAGGAGTGATCCAGAAGTGGGCTGGCCGGTTGGAACGTAAATCAGAAGACGCAATCTAGAAAATGCAAACTGAGAACGAGTAACAGTGAGAAGTGAACTGGGTTTGGGACTTTGGAAGTCTGTCTAGAAGCTGAAACTCGAAAATGGGAACTGGAAGCCTAGAAGGGAAGGGAACGGGTAGTCTAGGGTTTCTTTTTTGCTTTATATACTGAAAAAAATTAAAAATAATAAAAATTAATTTTCGGTTTTTGGTTAACCTCGGTTAACCGAATTTTCTGGACTAGGTGATCCGTAACCAAGCCATTAATTGATTTTTTCCGGTGTGGTTAACCAAACCATTCATTTTGGAAAGTTTACTTTGGTTAATGGGTTTTTTTGATTGGTTTTTTAGTTTTTCGGTTTGGGTTTTCGTTTCGGATTTTTCTGCACACCCCTACTCCCTAATACTTGCACAGATGATACTGCTTGTTTCTATAAGGGAAAAATTATATCACTTGAACATTTTTCAATAGCCTTGATTTACTCTTGATAGGGGGAGAATTTTGTTAATGTTACTATATGTTAATCCTTGGTACATCTTTTTGTTGCTTACGAGAATTTCAAGTCAATGAGCATTAGCATATGTGATAGATTTTGTTGTTAGTATTTAAATCCCCTATATTTTTTTATGAGTGCCATAGATTGAGAGAGAATATCCTTATATATCATTGTTTTGTTAAGAGGAAGATTTATGTGTTTCCCATAATTTTTTATGCGCTTCGATTTTTCCTTATCCTTCTTGTGCTGCCTTTTTGATGAGATACAAAAGCCAGGAGAAGTATTTTGCAAAGCATTCATGGGGTAACATTCAAAACTGTATTGATGTGTTATTTTTTTTGGGTTTGGTCTTTCATAAAAAAGGGGCAGATTGTTAGGTTCCTTAAACTTACAATGTATTTTATGAATATGTTTTGAAGAAAGACAAAAAGGAGTTGGTCTATTGGTAATTTATTATATCATATTTGGACATACATTAGTATTTTTATTGTTTAAATATGTTATAATTATAAGTAGATATTGACTTGATTGATTCTATATTATGTGTCGCAATATCTTTGAGATAATTTAATATTCAAATTTGAATATGTGATCTTTATGATATTATATTGTGTGATTTAAATTTGAATATGAGATTATGATTCTCTAAAAATGGCCATATCTTTTGAAATTAAATTCCAGTTGTTGCTTGGCCTAAAAATAGCAACTAAATAGATTTGATAAGCTAAACCCCTAAGCAGAATCAGCAATTAGCCGTTGAAGAACCGATAATTAGCCGTTGAAGAATTTGGAAGCTGTTGTTGCTGAAAATTAGCCGCAGTTCAAGGCCTTGAAGTTAGACTCCAAGGGCCTGAAGACCAGCTGAAGATTTTCTTTCCTTCCATTTGCTATAAAAAGGGAAGGTCTTTGCAGCTAAAAGTGATGCAAGAGAGCACAAGCAAAGATTGAGAAGAAAGAGAGCTACACTTGGAAATTAAGAAGAAGACATTGAGAGCTACGTCGAGCTCATATTGACATATCTATTATGTTCATTTACTTCTTGTTATAAAGTGTATTTTGTTATGTGCTTTTGCATTAGGTTGGGTTGATTAATTGGAGGGTTGGCCACCCAAGTACGGTTGGGGAGCAACGTGTGCATCGGACACTTAGAGTTTTAGGGTCAACTCGTTGGTAATCTATCGACCGAATAAAAGAAATATGTTCAAAATCTCATCGGCAAGAGGCGCCTGTGGGTAGAGGACTAGGCATGGTCGAACCTCTATAAATTGTGTGTTTTATCCGCTTTTAGTTTTCCGTATTTTCTACTTTGATTATCTTGTGGCTTTGATCATCGCCCTATTCACCACCTTCTAGGGTAATTTAACTAGCCAAATCGGATCAACAATTGATATAAGAGCCAGTACTATTTTTGTGAGACTTTACCAGCTAATAGTTCGATCTCATGGGTAGTTATGATTTTGACTCTGATTGCCCTTCGCTTTTTAAAGTTACGAATTATTTTTTTTTGTGGAAGAAAACAATGGAACTTTAGATCAAGCACAAGGGTCTCGATCTTTTGGAGATCATGGTCAAAGGTCCAAGAGTTATTAAGAAATCGGAAGATGAATATACTGAAGATGATTGCACGCGGATAACCAAAAATTTTAAAGTTATAAATATTTTGTATTGTGCTCTTACTGTTGATATTTATGAGTTTATCTCACATTGTGATAGTGCCAAGGAGATTTGGGAGACTCTTTATTATTTGTATAGTACTAATCAAAATGTGTTGTTAACAAATTTTGTGGCAGAAGATGAAATGAATATGGACGGACAAGTTACGGAAGTGGAGGATCATCATCAACTATATGAAAAACAAGAATATGAAAGTAGTGATACAATTCAAGGCATCATACATAATGATGTCAAACATGGCCAAATTGAGGAGTTGTTCCAAAACGGTGAGAAAAATAAAGATTCTTATGATTAATCAATGTTTCAAAGTGGTAAGTATGAGGTAAAATCCATACTTGAATTTTCAAATAATATTTTATCTCTAAATTGTCATATTTTTGCTGATTTAAATACCACTTCAAATTTCCAACTTTCAAAAATTGTTGATTGTGGTGTTATAGCAAGAAAATGTGTCAAGATTAAGGGAAAGAAAAATTTTACCCCATTAATTTTTCTTACTTCTAACTATTTTGAATCCAAGAAGAAAAGGGTATCAAGATTTGGTCGAACAGCTTCATTCTTGAAGAAATCAAAAAAGAATGTGCATGATTGTGGGATGTTATTGATTCCTCATTTAGGTACGAATAATGGATTTTCAATAGCATTTAATCCTCTTAAAAATTTAAGTGGACAAGAAAGTATTGGAGCTTCGCAATGGCATGTGGTAAGTTATGGTTTGCCGAAAGTAAACATAAGGTGAGTTCCTTATTTTGTCATTGCCAAGATTTCAAGGCCCTGAAATGCAGTCTAAGGCCTTGAAAATTAGGCAAAATGTAGGATGTTACTTCTTATAAATAACTAAAATCCAAGGGCTTGAATTTTTATGTCAAACATTTTAAATTGTGGTAATTTTTGGATTCTTGCTAAATAAGGCAATGTTACCTTGTTTGATCTACTTCCCATTGGTGGAATTCTGATTCTCAAAATTTTGAATTTTAATTTGTTTTATTATCTTTGGAATGTGAGCTTGATTAATATTCCAATATATCGTACACTATTATGACATGTGATTTGCACATATGATCTTAATGCTTTTGTCCATAGTTATCTTGCTCCCTAATAGGTCTGCACAAAACTGGTTAACCGGGCTTTTGGTTACCCGACTTTCGATTAACCGAAAATGCGTTTGGTGAAAATACCGAACTGTAACCGAATTGAAATTTTCGGTTAACTGCTTTGTTGGTTAACTGAACTTTTGGTTCGGCTAAGATTCAATCCGTAACCGAACCGAAAGATTTAGTTAACCTCTTTTTCGAGTCGGTTAATTGATTTTCTAGTTCGGCCAACGGTTAACCAGTATAATGAAAAAAAAACAAATTTGGTACACTTTTTTAATGTTAATTCAAAACTAAACTTCTGCTGTTATGCTATTGTGAACTGTCCATTGATTTTAGAAGCTTAAGGGCAACATAGAAAACATAATAAGGTAGCAAATAAAGTAGGAAGGTGTCTCATCATTGCACAGCAATGTGTGCTCACTCTTGAGGGCTGCGGTGGGGAGAGGGAAATACAAATTTGAAAACAACATCCATGAGTCCATAACCATCATAACCTACATAAGCTGTCTCGGGGAACGGGATAAAATTGCAGCAGCAGGCCAGCATCAATGTGTCCTCACTCTTGAGTGCTGGGCTGGCGAGGGAGAATTATAAACTTAAAAACAGCATCCATAAGTCCATAACTAACATAAGTTATCTTGGGGAAGCAAGGTAAAAATCCATAGATGTCTAAATTATAAACTAAAGAGCAGCACATGATAAAACTTAATAAAGTAGCATCCAACAAGCTCCAACTCGTATGTCATCTGACGGAACCACGGACTCATCTACAGCAATTGTAGGTTGCTCCAATGTCAAGTCATGCAAACCTAAAATTTGAATATGAGATTATAATTCTCTAAATATGGCCATATCTTTTGAAATTAAATTCTAGTTATTGCTTGGCCTAAAAAGAGCAACTAACATATTTGATAAGCTAAACCCCTAAGTAGAATAAGCACTTAACCGTTGAAGAATCAACAATTAGCCGTTGAAGAATTTGGGAGCTGTTGTTGCTGAAAATTAGCTGTAGTTCAAGGCCTTGGAGTCCAAATTTGAGAGCTGTTGTTGCTGAAAATTAGCTGTAGTTCAAGGGCTTAAAGTTGGACTTCAAGGGCATGAAGACCATCTGAAGATTTTCTTTCCCTTTTTGAATGTGATGGCTACTTTAATTCTATTTGCTATAAAAAGGGAGGTCCTTGCAACTGAAAGTGATATGAGAAAGCACAGGCAAAGAATGAGAAGAAAGAGAGCTACACTTGCAAATTAAGCAGAAGACGTTGAGAGATACATCGAGCTCATATTGGCATATCTATGGTGTTTATTTACTTCTTGTTATACAGTGTATTTTGTTATATTTTTTTGCATTAGATTGGATTTATTAGTCGGAGGGCCGACCACCCAAGTACGGTTGGGGAGCGATTCGTACGTTAGGACACCTAGAGTTGTAGGGTCAAACTCGCTGGTTGTATGATCAGTGAATCACATGTAATCGACCGACCTAATAAAAGAAAGTTGTTCAAAATTCCATCAACGAGGGGCGCCTGTGGGTAGAGGACTAGGCATGGCCAAACCTCTATAAATTGTGTGTTTTGTCCACTTTTAGTTTTTCGCATTTTCTATTTCGATTATCTTGTGGCTTTGATCATCGCTGTATTTGCCGCCTTTTAGGGTGATTTAACTAGCCAAATCAGACCAACAATTGGTATAAGATCTAGTACTATTTTTGTGAGGTTTTATCGGCTAATAGTTCAATCCCATGGGTAGTTATGATTTTGACTTTGATTGCCATTCGCTTTTTAAAGGTACTAATTATTTTTTTTTTTTTTGCGGCAGGAAACAATGGAACTTTATATCAAGCATAAGGGTCTCGATCTTTTAGAGATCATGGTCAAAGGTCCAATAATTATTGAGAAATCGGAAGATGAATATAGTGAAGATGATTACACGCGGATATCCAAAAATTTTGAAGTTATAAATATTTTGTATTGTGCTCTTACTGTTGATATTTATGAGTTTATCTCACATTGTAATAGTGCCAAGGAGATTTGGGAGACTCTTTATTATTTGTATGGTACAAATAAAAATGTGTTGTTAAGAAATTTTGTGGCAGAGGATAAAGTGAATGTGGATAGAAAAATTAAGGAAGTGGAGGATCATCAAAATATGAAAAGAAAGAATATGAAAGTGGTGATACAATTCAAGGCATCATACATAATGAAGTTAAACATGGCCAAATTGACGTGTTGCTTGAAAATGGTGAGAAAAATGAAGATTCTTGTAGTTCATCGATTTTCCAAAGTGGTGAGTATGAGGTAAAATCCATGCTTGAATTCTCAAAGAATATTTTATCTCCAAGTTATCATATTTTTGCTGATTTAAATACCACACCAAATTTTCAACTTTCAAAAATTATTGATTGTGGTGTTATATCAAGAAAATGTGTCAAGCTTGAGGGGAAAAAAAAAATTTACCTCATTAATTTTTCTTACTTCTAACAATTTTGAATCCAAGAAGAAAAAGGTACCAAGATTTGGTCGAATAGCTTCATTCTTGAAGAAATCAAAAAAGAATGTGCATGTTTATAGGATGTTATTGATTCCTCATTTAGGTACTAATAATGGATTTTCAATAGCATTTAATCCTCTTGAAAATTTAGGTGGACAAAGGAAACTGTTGCAAGAAAAACTGAGTTTTAATATTTATAAACCCCAAGTGCAAGGTGTATCGTTGAGTACTTGGGGTGTCGTCTGCAGGGAATTATGTTTCCAACTACCAGGGCTAGCTAAAGCGTCTCGAGCTAGGCAGGATCGAAGGGTGAAGGACTAAACTACGTTATAAACACAGAAACAAACGACTTGGAGTTGTGATTTTACCAATGGATAAACTAACTAACCAAGATGAGTCCTAACCTACCCAAACCACGCTACGAACAAGAGATGGTCGGTTGCACCATCAAAGACCACTCAAGCCCTCTCTCAAGGGTCATGAGCTAGTCTAGTTAGTCTAACCGCCTATTCTCATGGGGTTAGCCCAACTAGACCACAAAACTAGCAACCCCGGACCTAGCTCGATTCGGATACTATTCTCATGTCCCGAACTCAACCATTCTCTCTCCCACACTAGCAAATTGACCTCACCTCTCAGCATAAATCAATCGCCCAAAAATATGGATGAAAACCCTCTCAGGCATTTCATCGAACACTTGGCGGGCGTGAAGGAAAACTCTAGGTTCTAAGCATGGATTGAGTATGGTTAGGCCAAATACAAGATTAATTAGCCATCAAGAGGCTAATCACAACCCAAGCCAACACAATCTACCAACAAAACATCAAGAACACATCAAAACCTAAACTAACCAACAAGAACAAGAACATGAAGAACAAAGCAAAGGAAATGAATTAAAACGAATCTAAACAAGTAAATAACATAAATTAACAACGAAAACTAAACATACAAACTAAACAAAGTAAATACAAGAATTAAAACAACAAGAACATAGCAACGAATAGAGAGAGGAGGAGAAAACTTAGTCTTGAATTGATGAAGAACTTGAGATTCAAAGGTTGAATTCAATGTTACAATCTTCAATCCTAAACTAATCTCCCTTGTTAACTAAAATCTAACCTAAACTAACCTAGAAAATCGCCAGAGCAAAAGCCCTAAACGACAAAACGAACCAACCCCCCAACCAGACGCCCGAAATGAGCTTAAATCGCGAAACCCAGGCCCGACGCACGGCCGTGCCTGGACGCACGGCCAGCCGTGCACCACGCACGGCCAGCCGTGCACCACGCACGGCCGTGCCATGGCGCACGGTCAGAACGCACGGCCGTGCGTCCGGTCGTGCGTGGCTTCGGCCACCGGTGCACGGCCGTGCCGACCTGCAGGTCGGCCGTGCACCGTCCTTCGCTGCTGTTCTTGCCTGTTTTCGCTGATTTTCATCGTTTTGTCCCATCTTCGTCCCTTTCCGCAGCATTTGTTTGATTTAGAGTTATTTCCTACAAAACATAAATAAAACAAGGTAAAATCCTATAAATTAAGTTATTATACGATCAAAAAGTAGGTGAAAGAGGCACGTAAAATGGGTAAATTTACCGTTCAACACACCCCCACACCTATCTTTTGCTCGTCCTCGAGCAAAATAAAAGAAAAACTAAAGTAAACAACTAACTCACTTTCGTAGGAATCACGGTTGCATTTAGCGTATGCAACAAGCCCTTTAAACCCCTTGGTCACCCCAAGTGGACGAGTAAGGTCTCGTGAGGGTTTGTAGAAGATATACCCACAAAATCTCAAAAAAAAAAAAAAAAACAAAGAGAAGAGAAATAAAAATCGAAAAATAAAAATGGCAAAACACAATATATACAATAGGGTGAACTATACACGTTCGGATCAACCAAAACCACCTAGTAGCTCAAATATCAGTCTGTACACAAGCATTATATGCATTTCAGGACACATCATCCCAAAGAATGGCATTCAGATATCAGCTTTTCACCCCGCGACGCATGAAAATAATGAATCCATCCTGGTGCCTGTGTGCAAGTGTATCATCACCCTGAAACTAAGCCTACCAAAACCAAACTTAATCCCACGCAATTAACACAAGCTACCTTTTCGAATGGCTAGCATGGAAAGCAGGCTTCCTCAGTAGCAGTATTGCCTCAAAGGGTAACACCCAGTAGCGCATGCCTCAAAGGGGTACTTGTCATTTCCAACTCTTTTCTTCCCCACTTGTTTTTTCTTTTCCATTATTTTTTTTCATTACAAACTCATGTCACGCCTCAAAGGGATGCACCCAGTAGCGTTTGAATTTGTTTGTTTTTGCTTTTGTTTTGGAAAAAAAGGGGGTGCCAGCACATATAAAGGGAACTGTGCAGTGGACAAATGGGAGAGTCGATCGTGGAAGACTAAGAATTCAGGATGATGACAATACATGAATTCAGGACTGGATTACAAAATTACGATGGACTATTGGGGTTAGAATTGAGGTCTAGAACGACAGACTAGGGATGGATATCTATCATGCACATTATACTTATATACGAGCTAATAGTCAAGGTATCAGGGATCAAGGCTGATCAAAATAGTACAAAACTCCCTTAAATGCAAAAAGAAAAGAAAAATTTACACAAAAATGAAAAATTTTCACAAAAATAAGAAGAAAAATGGGAGATGACCCCACCCCCACACCTAAATCTCACAATGTCCTCATTGGGAGCCGTGAGTCATCACCAACACACAAAAATAAAGAAAACAAAATCAAACACAAGAAAAATAAAAGACGACAAAAATATACACAAGTTAACACACTCTCCCAAAAACACAATCTCACCCAAAACAACAACACGATCACACATATATACAAAATGACACCAGCAAAAACAAATATGGACCAATCCAACAACACCACTAATCACAACACAATAAAAATCCACAAAAACACGAAAATGGTGATCATAGCCAACAACGGCTCGGCAGCATCCACATTTCACCACAAGATGATCACCAACCAAAACACAATCCTAAATATTCACAACTAAACAAAAACAAAAAAAGAAAGAAAAGAAAAATAAAAAGAAGGGGGGAAGAGAAGAGTGAGAACGATTATACCAGGTCGGGTACTGAATGTACCCGAACTATTCCATGACGACTTAAGGAGCATCAGCCACTCCTTGCCGCTCAAGATGCGGGTCGTCAGCTCGGATGCAGTCAAAGCTCGTAGGAGCTTATCATGCATTGCTGCATGCAGCTCAGAGTGGTGTGAGTAAGAGAACACTGGTAAAGATGGAGCAAACAAAGTTAGTGCCCTCTTAAACTCACCAAAAACCTGTGAGAAATCAGCATAATAATCAAATGCAATAGTCAATGCGATTTCTCCAGGCATGCCCTCTAGGTACGGACGATAAAGATCAAGGACGGGGTCATACCCTCTAAAAGTACCTAGCGACTTACAGCAGGCAGCCTCATTCCCCTCAAGTATCACAAGAGGATCGATAAGCGACAAATCACAACACTTAGGGGAATGGGAGGGTGGTGAACATGAATAGGAAGCATGGGATGTATCAAGGGAGTTAGGGGATATGTCATCAATGAAATCAGGACTAGTTGGTCCTGCAACCACAACATCTATGCATGAAGTCCCTGTGGGGGTCCCATAAAAAGCATGCACCTCAATAGAAACATTGTCGGACTCAGACCAGGTATCATCCTCCTCAACACTAGCGCTAACGCCAAAGGTCTCGCCTACCTCGAACTCCGTCGACTGAGCGAAAGGGGAAGGTGTATCAGGAAAGGTCATGATAAGCGCAGTGTTGTCCCAAAGGGTATTAGGAAAGGATGAAGCAACAGTGAGTGAAGTGGTCAAGGGAGGGTCAAGTACGTCCTCTAGTCCGGACTGTAGAGGAGGAAAAGACGCACCATCATCACACAGATTGACATCAAGTCTAGGAGCACTAGAACTAGGGTCAGTCTCGGGTGATAGGTCATACTCCCGCATTTTATTAACAAACTCAGCAAACTCAACTTGTTGCCTATTCATTGTCTCTATCATATTGCTAAGTCTAGCAAAGCCTTCATTAGAAATATAATAGGGACAAGAATTACTGGCGTGGTCAGAACAATGGCAAATTCTGCACACAGGAGGGGTATAATTATGGATACAAGGGGGTGGGGTACAAGAATCAGAACAACTAGTTTCAAATTCATAAGTATCCCAAGCCAACCACTCAAATAATTCCCAAGCTTCATCAACATTTCGAGCATAGAAATCCCAATGCTCCAAAAGAGCATGGGTCTCACAATTCACACCCTCATCAACAACATGCAATATTTCCCATTTCCCATATAAACATCCATAAGAAGCACATTGAGCAAGATAAGCATGTAAACGATCCCAATAATGGTAAAATAATTCTTGCTCACATTGGGGGAAATGGAAAATTGTCATTGAAATTTTTTTTTTTGAATTTTTTTTTTTTTTTGGATTTTCAAAAGGCCTAGCCTCGAATGCTGAAGTAAACCCTAATATTGAAAAACGCCAATTCCCCGGCAACGGCGCCAAAAACTTGTTGCAAGAAAAACAGAGTTTTAATATTTATAAACCCCAAGTGCAAGGTGTATCGTTGAGTACTTGGGGTGTCGTCCGCAGGGAATTGTGTTTCCAACTACCAGGGCTAGCTAAAGCGTCTCGAGCTAGGCAGGATCGAAGGGTGAAGGACTAAACTACGTTATAAACACAGAAACAAACGACTTGGAGTTGTGATTTTACCAATGGATAAACTAACTAACCAAGATGAGTCCTAACCTACCCAAACCACGCTACGAACAAGAGATGGTCGGTTGCACCATCAAAAACCACTCAAGTCCTCTCTCAAGGGTCATGAGCTAGTCTAGTTAGTCTAATCGCCTATTCTCATGGGGTTAGCCCAACTAGACCACAAAACTAGCAACCCCGGACCTAGCTCGATTCGGATACTATTCTCATGTCCCGAACTCAACCATTCTCTCTCCCACACTAGCAAATTGACCTCACCTCTCAGCATAAGTCAATCGCCCAAAAATATGGATGAAAACCCTCTCAGGCATTTTATCGAACACTTGGCGGGCGTGAAGGAAAACTCTAGGTTCTAAGCATGGATTGAGTATGGTTAGGCCAAATACAAGATTAATTAGCCATCAAGAGGCTAATCACAACCCAAGCCAACACAATCTACCAACAAAACATCAAGAACACATCAAAACCTAAACTAACCAACAAGAACAAGAACATGAAGAACAAAGCAAAGGAAATGAATTAAAACGAATCTAAACAAGTAAATAACATAAATTAACAACGAAAAATAAACATACAAACTAAACAAAGTAAATACAAGAATTAAAACAACAAGAACATAGCAACGAATAGAGAGAGGAGGAGAAAACTTAGTCTTGAATTGATGAAGAACTTGAGATTCAAAGGTTGAATTCAATGTTACAATCTTCAATCCTAAACTAATCTCCCTTATTAACTAAAATCTAACCTAAACTAACCTAGAAAATTGCCAGAGCAAAAACCCCAAACGACAAAACGAACCAACCCCCCAAACAGACGCCCGAAATGGGCTTAAATCGCGAAACCCAGGCCCAACGCACGGCCGTGCCTGGACGCACGGCCGTGCCTGGACGCACGGCCAGCCGTGCACCACGCACGGCCGTGCCATGGCGCACGGCCAGGCCGTGCTCTACGCACGGTCAGAACGCACGGCCGTGCGTGGCTTCGGCCACCGGTGCACGGCCGTGCCGACCTGTAGGTCGGCCGTGCACCGTCCTTCGCTGCTGTTCTCGCCTGTTTTCGCTGATTTTCATCGTTTTGTCCCATCTTCGTCCCTTTCCGCAGCGTTTGTTTGATTTAGAGTTATTTCCTACAAAACATAAATAAAACAAGGTAAAATCCTATAAATTAAGTTATTATACGATCAAAAAGTAGGTGAAAGAGGCACGTAAAATGGGTAAATTTACCGTTCAACAGAAACAATGGAGCATCGCAATGGCATATGTTAAGTTATGGTTTTCCAAAAGTAAAAATAAGGCGAGTTCCTTATTTTGTCATTGTCCAGATTTCAAGATCCTGAAATACAGTTCAAGGCCTTAAAAATTAGGCAGAATGTAGGATGTTACTTCCTGTAAATAACTAAAATCCAAGGGCTAGAATTTTTATGTCAAATATCTTGAATAGTGGTAATATTTGGATTATTGAGGAGATGTTACTTTACTTGATCTACTTCTTATTAGTGGAATTCTGATTTTAAAAATTTTGAATTTTAATTTGTTTTATTATCTTTGGAATGTGAGCATGATTAATATTATAATATATCTTATACTATTATGACATTTGATTATGCATATATGATCTCAATGCTTTTGTCCATAATTATAATGCTCCCTAATAGGGCTGTACAAAATCGGTTAACCGCTCTTTTGGTTAACCGACTTTCGGTAACCCAAAATTCGGTTAACGAAAATGCCGAACCGTAACTGAACCAAAATTTTCGGTTAACCGCTTTTTTGGTTAATTGAATTTTCGGTTGAGCCAAAAGTCAATCCATAACCAAACCAAAACATTTAGTTATAGCTTTTTTCGATTGTTTAACTGATTTTTTGGTTCGGTTAATGGTTAGCCAGTATAATGAAAAGAAACCTAAATTTAGTACACTTTTTTAATGTCAAATTAAAACCAAACTTCTGCTGTTATGCTACCGTGAACTGTCTATTGATTTTAGAAGCTTGAGGACAACACATAAAACATAATAAGGTAGCAAATAAAGTAGGAAGGTGTTTCATCATTGTAGTAGCAATGTGTCCTCACTCTTGAGGGCTGGGGTGGGGAGAAGGAATTACAAATTTGAAAACAACATCCATGAGTCCCTAACCACCATAACCTACAAAAGCTGTCTTGGGGGAGGGGATAAAATTACAGCAGCAGGCCAGCAGTAATGTGTCCTTACTCTTGAGTGCTGGGGTGGGGAGAGGGATTTATAAACTTGAAAACAACATCCATAAGTCCATAACCAACATAAGTTGTCTTGGGGAAGTGGGGTAAAAATACATAGATGTCTAAATTATAAACTAAAGAGTAGTATATGATAAAACTTAATAAAGTAGCATCCAACCAGCTCCAACTCATATATCATCTGATGGAACCACAGACTCATCCATAGCAATTATAGGTTGCTCCAATGTCAAGTCATGCAAACCTAAAATTAAAAGTCACAAAAATAAGTTTATGATTATACATATAATAATAATTAATAAGAGCAATAAAATTAATAATTGATATGACTACATACATAAATACATGTATAGTAAGAACAAGAAAGCTTACTATTCTCTAAATCCTCCAATTCAAGAAAGTTCTCTTCCAACATAAGAGGGCCATGTGACTTGCATAACCAATCTTGAGCACAAATAAGAGCTTTCACTATTCTAGGAGTTGAGGAAGTGCGAAAAGAGTCAAGAACACGGCCTTCGGTGCTAAAGGCGGACTCGAAAGCAACCGTAGAAACTGGTCATAGCAAGCATGTCCCATGCCATTGTGGCAAGAATAGGATATCTCTTCTTTTGATCTTTCCAAAATTGAAAATTTCGAATGTCTCGTCATTTTGCTCATATTCATCACACAAGTGTTTGTTAAGCTCACTTTTCTTCTCACTTTCTAGAGTTCCCTTTTCTTCCTTGCACTTCGTACTCAAAAGTTGATTCACGTCCAACACCAGCTCATTAGAAGGAACACTAGATGTCGAAGGAGTACTAACATAACTCAATCCTTCTATTTTCCTCTTTGGCCGAGGAAGACAAGATGCATAGAAGTCAAGACCTTAAAGTGACTTTGATCTTGAGGAACAACATATTGGCACTTTCAACATCATAGTTGGTCCTAACAAGGCATTCAACATAATCTAACTTGCGTCTTGGGCCAAGTACTAAGGCAATGAACAATAAAATGTTGATATTATCAACATTTGCCCAATACTTATCATATTTAGCCTACATTGCATGTGCCATGCTTCTAATGTACTCATTCTCATTATCACAATAAGTAGATAACACATAACCAACTCCATAGATTCAAGGCACATAAGTGTTACCTGTCACATAAAGACACCCTGATAACTTCAAAGTTGTTTCATAAAAGATTTTTATGAAGGGTAAGAATGCCTTAATTCTATTCCAATAGTATTCAATTGGTGGACCACCATGCTTTCTCAGCTCTTGGACAAAAAGACCACCCTCAGATTCCAAATTACTAAATGCTTTTCTAAACTTAGAAGAATAATCGAGCATTAAGTAAGTGGAATTCCATCTAGTTTCCATATCCAAACAAACATGAACTTTGGACTCAATGTTTTCCTCTTCAATACAAGCCTTAAACTTTTGAAATCTTGCAAGGGAAGACCTTATAAATCTCACAGCAGCGCGAACTTTAACTATCAATGGATCAAGATCTTTCAATCCATCCTTCACAACAAGATTCAAGATATGTGCAACACATCTCATATGCAAGTAATTGCCATCCAAAATAGTTCCTCCCCAATGCTTAAGTCTCCTTATCAAATATTGAATGGCTACATCATTAGAGCTTGCATTATCAACAGTAATGGCCAAAATTTTTTGCAAGTCCCATCCAACCAAGAACTTCTCAACCGCCCTCCCAATAAATTCCCCAGAATGACCAGCAACAAGACAAAAACAAATTATCCTCTTATATAAATTCTAATTATCATCAATAAAATGAGCAGTAAGACACATGTAAATTAAGTTCTAACTTGAAGTCCAAGTATCAGTAGTAAAACAGATCCTTGAGGACAATTTTTGAAAGAAGCTTTTCAACTTCTTCCTTTCATCAATAAAGACTGCATGACGATCTTTAGCGATTGTGTACCTTGAGGAGACAACAAAATTAGGATGCATAGTTTTGCAAAAATCATGAAAACCTTCCCGTTCAACATGTATGAAAAGTAACTCATCCACAATAACCATTTTAGCAAGTGCTTTCCCACTAACATGATGATCAAAATGCCAACACTTAGGGATAGGAATACTTTGCATAGACCCATTTTCATTAACAATTGTCTTGGTATCAAAATCAATCAATTTTTGCCTCTTATCCAAGTTAGCAGGATACTTCTTATACCTTTCCCAATGATTTTTTGAGGCACTAGTTCCATTTCTAGAGGAGGTACAAATCAACTTACTGCAATATTTGCATTTGACAACCCCTGGATCAATTGGGCCATGAAGATAAGCCTGATATATGGATTTCCTCTTAGTGCCACTTATGTCGGGCCGAGCTAGCTTACAAGTACTAGTAGTTCCTTGCTTCTATGCGCTTTTTGAATCTTCTTTTGTAGGACTTCCTATTGTTTCGACTCTGGCTCTTGCTCTGGCTCAGTCTCCTCTATATGTTTGTGTCAGTCTCTTCACTCTCACTTTCACCATCACTTATGTTCACATGAATATTATCCATGTTGTTACTAGAGGTTGAAAACATTTAGTCCTTTAATCGGATATGCCGATCAGCAAGTTGAAGAATAATAACACAGTCAATGCACTCCCAGAAAATGAACCAAAATGAAGAGAATTATTTGCCCAGAAATTGTACAAGTAGTGATGAAAAACAATAATCCACCTAAAAATTTAAATAACTAAATCTTCAATCAAATCCATAAAGACTAAACAATAGGTAAATCAGACATTGACCAACAATATGAACAACAAATTGAAACAATAGCCAAAAACCATTATGAATCCACCACCATTAGCCAATATGTACCACAAATCGAGACAAATTGAAACCATAACCATGCATTAAACCCAAACAGTAGCCTAATTAATCAAAAGTCAAAATCAGAGATCGAAAATATGAGAGTTGCTAGCTGGAGAATCCAGATGTGAGAGTTAGGAACTCGGAACCCTGAAGCTAGTCGCAAAACATTGCCGGAAAACACAGCTGATTCGAACAACGTTTCAGATCTGAGAATTTTGTTGCTGGAACACAGTACCCTAGGTCGAAAATTTGGTTGCTCGTTCAGAAAGAAGAAACCCAGAAAGCAAATTTGGTGGAAGAAACCTAGAAAACAGTAGCCGAAAAACCCGTCTAAGATTTGAGAATTAGACCAACGTTTAAACGTTCGGAGAAGAAATCAAAGCAACCAAACTAGAAGGCGTGATTTGGAAGTGGAATGGCTGGTTGGAACGTAAATTGGAGGACGCAATTTGGAAAGTGCGAACTAAGAGTGAAGAACAGTGACAAGTGAACTGGGTTTGGGACTTTGGGAGTTTGTCTGGGAGCCAAAACTCAAAAATGGGAACTGGAAGCCTAGAAGGGAAGCGAATGGGTAGTCGAGGGTTTTTTTTTTTTTTGTTTTATATACTCACAAAAAAAAAAAAAAATAATTTTTGATTTTCGATTGACAGCGGTTAATTGGATTTTCTGGATCGGGCGATCCATAGCCGAACCATCAACCAATTTTTTTTGGGTTCGGTTAACCGAATCGTTTATTTTAGAAATTTTACTTCGGTTAACCGGTTTTTTTGATCAGTTTTTCAGTTTTTCGGTTCGGTTTTCAGTTTCGGATTTTTCTGCACACCCCTACTCCCTAATACTTGTATAGATGATATTGCTTGTTTCTATAAGGGGAAACTTATATCACTTGATCATTTTTTAATAACCTTGATTTACTCTTGATAGGGGGAGAACTTTGTTAATGTTACTATATGTTAATCCCTTATTGCATCCTTATCTTGCTTACGAGAATTTCAAGTCAATGAGCATTAGCGTATGTGATTGATTTTGTTGTTAGTATTTAAATCCCATATGTTCTTTTATGAGTGCCATAGATTGAGAGGGACTAACCTTATATATCACTGATTTGTTAAAGGGAAGATTTATGTGTTTGCCATAATTTTTTATACTCTTCGATTTTTCCTTCTCCTTCTTGTGCTACCTTTTTTATGAGATACAAAAAGGGGGAGAAGTATTTTGCAACGCATTCATGGTGTAGCATTCAAAACTGTATTGATGTGTTATTTTTATTAGGTTTTGTCTTTCATCAAAAGGGGGAGATTGTTAGGTTCCTTAAGCTTACAATATATTTTATGAATATATTTTGATGAAAGACAAAAACGGGTTGGTCTGTTGGTATGTTTATTATATTATATTTGGACCTACATTAGTGTTTTTATTGTTTAAATGCGTTATAATTATAAGCAGATATTGAATGATTGATTTTATATTATGTGTCACAATATTTTTGAGGTACTCTAATATTCAAATTTGAATATGTGATCTTTATGATATCATATTGTGGGATTCAAATTTGAATACGAGATCATGATTCTCTAAATATGGCCATATCTTTTGAAATTAAATTCTAGCTGTTGCTTGGCGTAAAAATAGCAACTAACAGATTTGATCAGCTAAACCTCTAAGCAGAATAAGCAATTAACTGTTGAAGAATCAACAATTAACCGTTGAAGAATTTGGGAGCTGTTGCTGCTGAAAATTAGCTGCAGTTCAGGGCCTTGAAGTTGGACTCCAAGGGCTTGCAAACTTGAAGATTCTCTTTCCCTTTTTGAATATAATGGCTATTTCAATTCCATTTGCTATAAAAAAGGGAGGTCCTTGCAGCTGAAAGCGATACAAGAGAGCACAAGTAAAGAATGAGAAGAAAGGGAGCTACACTTGCAAATTAAGAAGAAGAGTTGAGAGATATATCAAGCTCATACTATCATATCTATTTTGTTTATTTACTTCTTGTTATAAAATGTATTTTGTTGTATTTTTTTGTATTGGGTTGGTTTTATTAATCGAAGGGCCGACTACCCAAGTACGGTTGGAAAGCAACGTGTACATGGGACATCTAGAGTTGTAGGGTCAACTCGTAGATTGAATGATTAGTGAATCGTATATAATCGACCGACCTAATAAAAGAAAGATGTTCAAAATCTCATCGGTGAGGGGCGCCTGTGGGTAGAGGACTAGACATAGCCGAACCTTTATAAATTGTGTGTTTTGTCCACTTTTAGTTTTCCGCATTTTCTATTTCCATTATCTTGCGACTTTGATCATTGCCCTATTCACCGCCTTTTAGGATGATTTAACTAACCAAATCGGACCAACAATTGGTATAAGAGCTAGTACTATTTTTGTGAGACTTTACCGTGTAATAGTTCGATCTCATGGGTAGTTATGATTTTGACTTTAATTGCGCTTCGCTTTTTTAAGGTACTATTTTTTTTTTTTTTTGGGTGACAGGAAACAATGGAACTTTATATCAAGCACAAGTGTCAATCGTTTGGAGATCATGGTTAAAGGTTCAATAGTTATTGAGAAATCGGAAGATGAATATACTGAAAATGATTACAGGCGGATATCCAAAAATTTTAAAGTTATAAATAATTTGTATTGTGCTCTTACTGTTGATATTTATGAGCCTATCTCATATTGTGATAGTGCCAAGGAGATTTGGGAGACTCTTTATTATTTGTATAGTACTAATCAAAGTGTGTTATTAAGAAATTTTATGGCAGAGGATGAACTGAATATGGATGGAAACATTAAAGAAGTGGAGGATCATCAACTATATGAAGAGTACAAACATGAAAATGGTGATACAATTCAAGGTGTCATACATAATGATGTCAAACATGCCCAAATTGAGGAGTTGCTTGAAAATGGTGAGAAAAATAAAGATTCTTGTGATTCATTCATTTTCCAAAGTGGTACGTATGAGGTAAAATTCATACTTGAAATTTCAAATAATATTTTATCTCTAAATTGTCATATTTTTGATGATTTAAATACCACACCAAATTTTCAACTTTCAAAAATTGTTAATTGAGGTGTTAAATCAAGAAAATGTGTTAAGATTGAGGGAAAGAAAAATTTTACCTCATTAATTTTTCTTACTTCTAACAATGTTGAATTCAAGAAGAAAAGGGTATTTAAGATTTGGTCGAACAACTTCATTCTTGAAGAAATCGAAAAAGAATGTGCATGTTTGTGTGATGTTATTGATTCCTCATTTATTTACTAATAATGGATTTTTAGTAGCATTTAATCCTCTTGAAAAATTTAAGTGGACAAGGAAACATTGGAGCTTTGCAATGGTACAAGGTAAGTTATGATTTGTCAAAAGTTAAAATAAGGTGAGTTCCTTACTTTGTCATTGTCCAGATTTCAATTCCCTGAAATACAGTCCAAGACTTTCAAAATTAGGCAGAATTTCAGATGTCACTGCCTAAAAATAACTAAAATCCATGGGCTTGAATTTTTATGTCAAATATCTTGAATAGTGGTAATATTTGGATTCTTGCTAAGCATAAGGTGATGTTACTTTGCTTGATCTACTTCTTATTAGTGGAATTTTGATTTTCAAAATTTTGATTTTTAATTTGTTTTATTATCTTTGGAATGTGAGCATAATTAATATTCTAATATATCTTATACTATTATGACATGTGATTATGCATATATGGTCTTAATGCTTTTGTCCATAATTATTATGCTCCCTAATACTTGCATGATGATATTGCTTGTTCCTATAAGGGAAAAATTATATCACTTGATCATTTTTTGAAAGCCTTGATTTACTCTTGATGGAGGGAGAATTTTTGTTAATGTTACTATATGCTAATCCCTTGTGACATCCTTATGTTGCTTACGAAAATTTCAAGTCAATGAGCATTGGCGTATATGATTGATTTTGTTATTAGTATTTAAATCCTTTATATTTTCTATGAGTGCCATAGACTGAGAGGGAGTATCCTTATATATGATTGATTTGTTAAGGGGAAGATTTATGTGTTTGCATTAATTTTTTATACGTTTTGATTTTTCTTTCTCCTTCTTGAGCTACCTTTTTTATGAAATACAAAAAGGGGGAGAAGTATTTTGCAAAGCATTCATGATGTAATATTCAAAACTATATAGATATGTTATTTTTATTGGATTTTGTCTTTCTTCAAAATGGGGGAGATTTAGCTTCCTTAAGCTTACAATGTATTTTATGAATATGTTTTGATCAAAGACAAAAAGGAGTTGGTCTATTGATATATTTATTATATTATATTTAGACCTACTTTAGTGTTTCTATTGTTTAAATGTATTATAATTATATGTAGATATTGACATGATTGATTTTATATAATGTATCATAATATCCTTGAGATAGTTTAATATTCAAATTTGAATATGTGATCTTTACGATATTATATTGCGTGATTCAAATTTGAATATGAGATTATGATTCTCTAAATATGGCCATATCTTTTGTAATTAAATTCTAGTTGTTGCTTGGCGTGAAAATATCAACTAATAGATTTCATAAGCTAAACTGCGAAGCAAAATCGCAATTAGCTGTTGAAGAATCAACAATTCACCGTTCAAGATTTTGGGAGCTGTTGCTGCTGAAAATTAGGCGCAGGTCAAGGCCTTGAAGTTGGAGTCCAAGGGCTTGAGGACGAGCTGAAAACTCTCTTTCCCTTTTTCAAAGTAATGGTTACTTCAATTCCATTTACTATAAAAAAGGGAGGTCCTTGCGGCTGAAAGCGATACAAGAGAACACAAGCAAAGAATGAGAAGAAAGAGAGCTACACATGCAAATTAAGAAGAAAACGTTGAGAGATACATCGATCTCATATTGGCATATCTATTATTCTTATTTACTTCTTGTTATGAAGTGTATTTTGTTATATTTCTTTGTATTGGGTTGGGTTGATTAGTCGAAGCGCTGACTACCTGAGTACGGTTGGGGAGCAACGCGTACGTTGGGACATCTAGAGTAGTAGGGTTAACTAGTAGGTTGTACGATCAGTGAATTGCGTGCAATCGACCGACCTAATAAAAGAAAGATGTTCAAAATTATATCAATGAAGGGCGCCTATGGGTAGAGGACTAGGCTTGCTTGTGTGTTTTGTCCATATTTAGTTTTCCATATTTTTTATTTCAATTATCTTGTGACTTTGATCATTGCCTTATTCACCGTCTTCTAAGGTGATTTAATGAGCCAAATCTGACCAACAATAAGGTCTCATCGAGGACAACTCGATTATATATAATGTAATGGTCATTTAATTCCAGTTTTGTGCCCAATATTCAATTTTATATTCTATTATTGTTTTTACTTCCCTTCCTTAAAGTCTGGTATTCAGCACAACTCAAAAATTCGCTCTGTAATTACACACTACTGCCTAATCAAGGAGTCAAAAGACTCAAAATCGCATTTAGGTTCTCAATACGGTGAATTTTCATAATTGGAGAGCCATGCAAGCTATTCTTGAACTGGGACTTGACAATGCTGATAGCTATTTGTTATGGTTGAATTATTAATTTGCATAACCCATAATTCAAATTATTACATTCCAAAAGTCCAAAAAAAGGAAAAAAAGAATTCGATATGGACCTACAGACGGCGGAGAGTCAGTGAAGCAAATTCACAAGCATCCATAGCTGGTCTTTGTCCTCTTCCAGTTCTGAATTGACAAAACAAAGGCCTCAGCAGCAGTACGTCAAAAGTGATGGTTCACAGATACAAACTATACAATGGTTTAGCTATTGCTTGACAACGCAAAAGAAAGTTTGTCAGAGAAGACAGTTTGGCCAGTGTTCAGTGAATGAGATATGTCCCGTGTAGTTTTTACTGAACATGATGTATACATGAAGATATTTTCACTCATCATTGACAGTATTACTAATTTACTATACACATTGGCATCCATTGAGTTCATCTCGCAAAGTTATAATAAACAAGGCTAATAAAAAATTGGGTTAATAATGCTTAGAATGGATAATGAGTTAACATCATTTAGAAGATGCTCGTTTGATTGATCGCTCCCTTGACGACTTGTTTACTGTCCAATATCTATTTGAATTGTTAATAACATTTGTGACACTAATCTACACGCTAAATTTGTTTAAGAGTATGGATGATGTATCTCCCAAGGGCTAATGCTAAAACTCAAATTAAGAGTGAAAGCTTAAAATCAAGAGAGAATACAATCAAAGAGAAACCAATGAAAGTGGGACGTAATATGCTGGTTGTGAGGCAGCAAACACGTGAGGTACGAATGGAATTTAGAATCAAAGGATTCTAAATGGGAAAAGGAAAAGGAACTTGATATATCTTCAGAGGATTAAATGAAAACCAAAGCTAGAAAACAAGCAAGAACACACGGTCTTGCCAAGCTGAAATTCTAGTTTAACTCCCTTTGAACCCGTGAGGATAATCAAGGTAGATGGATAGTTCTAAACCTTTGTTTGGATACAGAAACACCACCAAATGAAGGTTTAGGGCCCTTAAACTATGATTAAGATACAGATATCACCACTTAATTAAGTTTAAGACTACACTTGATCACCACCTTAACCGGCCTAGTTAAGGATAAGCAAGTTTAGTATTTGGTTGCACTAAGGCACGAAAGCACAAAGCTCTCAAAGGGTTTTTTGATTCAAATCTGATTGATTTTACAAGGGTCGCGTACATGCCTTTATAAAGGCAAACAAGCACACACACAAGCACCTACACACCTAGAGGTTTCCTTACTAGCTAGGAAAGGTATTAAGCACTAATACAATCCGGTTAAGCTTAATCTAAATGCAAAGCTTACTTAAACTAATCTAAATACATTCAAAATATTAAGGAATACAATGCTAATGTTTATTACACATTAATCTACTCATACTTAACCTTTAAACATGTTGAATAGCTAGCTGAATTCCCATTGGACAGCCGTAAAGTACTTCTCCCTTTGCGGCTAGCCAATCACGTGCAAGAGACCAAAAGGTGGCAGCTTCTTCTTCTTTAGTTGAACATTTCAAGGCAGCAACCTATCTTGAGAGGGCTTAGGGATGTGTTCCAAGCCTAGGAAATTGTGCCACTTAGCATTGGAAGGGAGGAAACCCTTTGGAGAAGGAAAACAAGCTGCTGCAGTCAAACTGGGTTCACAGGCAGATTCTGGCCGGTTTTCCAACTTGATTTAAGCTTTAGCAAAAGTGAGTATGATTGTGTTTTCAGGCCATAAGGGGTAACTTTGGGATGTGTATAAACCCCCCCAACAAAGAAATCAAGGTTAAACCATGTTTAAGTAGGTTAACTCTACTAAAACATTTTACCGTGCAGTTTTGGACCAAACTAGCAGGTTTTGACAAAATGGATTGATTTCTTTACTTCGACTAAGCATGATTGGAATTCAATGCTTGGACCTGAACGTATACATCTTGGGGTTTTTAAGAAGGTAAAAATCCAAGGTTTAAACCACCATTAAGCTTGTCAAATCACATACCCAAAAACCGGGTACATTCTGGTTGAACTAGCAGTTTGTATATCTTGGTTTTATTGGCTAATTTGAGAGGGTAAATGAAGTCCAAATGGGATGAAACTTGATTTTCTGGAAAGCTGGCTTCGTGAACTTCAATCTCAATGCACAATATTGGACTTAAACCTTAAAGAAGTTTAAGTAATTAACCTCTCAAAACTGGGTTTGCTGCTGGAAGCAAACTATGACCTGCTGTTTTAGGTCTTAAACAAAATAAGGATGATTTATTCATCCTTTAAACACCAAAATGAAATTACCTAATTGATTTGCTTCTTTTAAATCAAGGGGATGGAGGGATATCCATCATACTCCCCTTGCTAAAAATGATTTGCCCTTAAATTAGATTAGGTAAAGAACTCCTCTTCTTGCTTCATTTCTGGCTGAAATAAAATCAACCATGAAAACAAGTCTGTTTTGAACTTAGAGACTCTCTTCTTTCCTTTCCCCTTGCTGGTTTGAATAGTGGACGTAGGGGACTTTTTGATTTTGCTTTGAACCACTTCCTTAAGTACTCTTAATTTAGAATTAGGAGCATTAAGTAAAGGTTCTGAAATGGGTTGACAGAAATTGGATTTGAGTGTTTTGGGTGAGGGTGGAGTGGGGAAAAGTTTTGGTGGTTCACCAAAAGAAATGAAAAGTAGGCCATGATGTTCCTTGCCTTTTGGTGGATGGGGGATGTCTAAGGTGAGCACTTCACCTTCATTTGCTTCCGCCACTGTCTCCTCTAGAGTTTCTTCAAGTTCATCCTCATTAGTTTGAAAATCACTTGAAACTCTCTCCAAAAGAGACTTTTCTCCTTCTTTAGCTCTTTTCTCATCTTCTTCTTGGTTCTCCTTTTGATATTTTATCAAAGAAGCTTTCTGTTCTTTCCCATTCTCCTCCTGCATGGCTACTTCCCATTCGGCCAAGGTGATGAATTCCTTATTGGGGCAGACCGAGGGTGTGTGACCCAAGCCTTGACACTTAGAGCACCTTTTGTTTGGAGGGACTAGGCTTTCCACGAACATCAACTCATGTTGTCTCATGAGCGCATCAAATCTTTCTTCTAAGCTCATGCTTGAACTCATGGTAAAACCGGATGTGTATAGGGCTGATTTGTGGATGTATTTTAGAGAGTGTGTTTGGATTGAATTTGGGAGCGTGGGGTTCAGGCAAGGATCTGAACTTGCTCTGATACCAAATATGATATATCTCCCAAGGGCTAATGCTAACACTCAAATTAAGAGTGAAAGCTTAAAATCAAGAGAGAACACAATAAAAGAGAAACCAATGAAAGTGAGATGTAATATGCTGGTTGTGAGGCAGCAAACACGTGAGGTACGAATGGAATTTAGAATCAAAGGATTCTTAATGGGAAAAGGAAAAGGAAATTGATGTATCTCTCAAGGGTTAAATCCTTAAAGAGACACAAGGGATTTTGTACTTAGAATCAAATGATTCTAAGTGGGAAAAAGAGAAAAAGGATAGAGAACTGAATCAATGTTTAGATACAGAAACACCACTAACGACTAATCTAGCTAAAAACTAAACTCTTACTTGGATACAGATATCACCATCAAGCTTGAGTTTAGGGCCTTTAAGCTTAATTAGGATACAGATATCACTACCTAATCAAGGCTTAAGACTCACTTGATCACCACATAGTTCGGCGTAATTTAAGATGAGTAAGTTAAGTGTTTAAGGTTTTGAAACAAGACTCAAAGTCTTTCTTTCTCGAAATGATAATCAACTCTATTTCTAAAATGAATAACAAAGGCATTAAATAAGCCTTGCAAGTACACGAAAATGGGGTTTCCTTCATGGTTAGGAAACCTCTTAAACTAGCTTAAAAACTAAGTACACCTGGTTTAGTTTAAACAAGGACTAATCTGAATGTTTGCTTACAAAATGATTTAATTACACTCTTAAACCTTTCCTAAACATGAAGTAAGCTTTGAACACTCAAATCCTTAGCAATGAAGGAAGGAAAGGCTGGCTGCCACTTCAAAGAATGATGAATGCATGGCTGCCACTTCAAGTGTATGTGTGCGTGTACATGCTTGCCAAATGGAGCCAATCCCTTGAGCCATGGGTCACCTCCTTGCTTGGCTGAGTCATAGCATGACTAAGCACCTTTAAACAATCAACAAGGCACATAGGCAGCTGAAGGAAACCCACCAAGGAGGGAAAACTCACTTGGTTAAAAAACTGGCCGTGTAGGTGTCGCCCATACCCGGTTTTATTGCAGCAAGTTGACACATCATATGCTGAGTAACGGCTGGTTTCCTTACATGGGGTGAAACCTCAAAATGTCTAAACCCTCCGTGTTTGAAATGCACCATTTGGAGGTCATTTGGACCCTTAAGTAGTCGTTTCTTACAAACCGTGCATTCCTGGGGCTAGTTCAGCATAGGGACAAAAATTGGGTTTGTTTCCTAACCAAACGAACTCCAAACCTGGAAATTCTTGTTGGATATGAAAGCTAAGATCTTGAGCTTTTCAGTAACGCAAAAACTAAGGACTTAAACATTTTGGAAGCCTAAACAATAAGATACAAAACCGTGCTTCTGCAGGGACGAACTGGCAGTTTTGGCACTTGAACTTTTCTTTTGATTTTGAATAACCAAATGAAGTCCGAATGGAGTTATTTCTGATTCCCTGGAAAGCTAAGATCTTGGGGATTCTGAATATGCAAAAATATGTGACTTAAACTTCAAAGAGGACTAAGTAATTTGATCCCCAAAACCGAGCTGCTGAACTGTTCAAAAACAGTAACCTACTGTTTTGTGTTTTCAACAAGAATCAAGCCTTTTCTTGGTTTTTTGGCTTGTGAAACTTGACTTCCTGACTTGTTTAAGATTCTTATTATTTAGGCTTGAGGGATATACATCATTAAATTAATGTATCTCTCACGGGTTAAATCCTTAAAGAGACACAAGAGATTTTGTACTTAGAATCAAATGATTCTAAGAGGGAAAAAGAGAAAAACGATAGAAAACTAAATCAATCTTTAGATACAGAAACACCACTAGAGACTAATCTAGCTGAAAACTAAACTCTTACTTGGATACAGATATCACCACCAAACTTGAGTTAAGGGGCCTTAAGCTTAATTAGGATACGAATATCACCACCTAATCAAGGCTTAAGACTCACTTGATCACCACTTAGTTCGGCGTAAACTAAGATGAGCAAGTTAAGTGTTTAAGGTTTCGAAACAAGACTCAAAGTCTTTCTTTCTCAAAATTATAATCAACTCTATTTCTAAAATAAATGACAAAGGCATTATATAAGCCTTGCAAGTACAGGAAAATGGGGTTTCCTTCATGGTTAGGAAACCTCTTAAACTAGCTTAAAAACTAAGTACACCCGGTTTAGTTTAAACAAGGGCTAATATGAATGTTTACTTCCAAAATGATTTAATTACACTCTTAAACCTTTCCTAAACATGAAATAACCACTCTAATCCTTAGCAATGAAGGAAGGAAAGGCTGGCTGCCACTTCAAAGAATGATGAATGCATGGCTGCCACTTCAATTGTATGTGTGCGTGTACATGCTTGCCAAATGGAGCCAATCCCTTGAGCCATGCGTTACCTCCTTGCTTGGCTGAGTCATAGCATGCCTAAGCACCTCCAAACAATCAACAAGGCACATAGGCAGCTGAAGGAAACCCACCAAGGAGGGCAAGCTCACTTGCTTAAGAAACTAGCCGTGTAGGTGTCGCATATACACGGTTTTGTTGCAGTAAGTTGACACATCATATGCTAAGTAATGGCTGGTTTCCTTGCATGGGGGGAACCTCAAAATGTCTAAAACCCCCCCTTTTTGAAATGCACCATTTGGAGGTCATTTGGACCCTCAAGTAGTCGTTTCTTCGAAACCGTGCATTCCCGGGGCCAGTTTAGCATAGGGACAAAAATGGGGTTTGTGTCCTATTCAAACGAACTCCAAACCTGGAAATTCTTGTTGAATATGAAAGCTAAGATCTTAAGCTTTCTAGTAATGCCAAAACTAAGGACTTAAACATTTTGGAAGTCTAAACAATCAAAGATACAAAACCGTGCTTCTGCAGGGACGAATTGGCAGTTTTGGCACTTGCACTTTTCTTTTGATTTTGAATAACCAAATGAAGTCCGAATGGAGTTATTCCTGATTCCCTAGAAAGCTAACATCTTGGGGGTTCTGAATATGCAAAAATATGTGACTTAAACCTCAAAGAGGACTAAGTAATTTGATCCCCAAAACCGAGCTGCTGAACTGTTCAAAAACAGCAACCTACTGTTTTGTGTTTTCAACAAAAATCAAGCCTTTTCTTGGTTTTTTGGCTTGTGAAACTTGACTTCCTGACTTGTTTAAGATTCTTATTATTTAGGCTTGAGGGATATACATCATTAAATTAATGTATCTCTCAAGGGTTAAGTCCTTAAAGAGACACAAAGGATTTTGTACTTAGAATCAAATGATTCTAAGTGGGAAAAAGAGAAAAACGATAGAAAACTAAATCAATCTTTAGATACAGAAACACCACTAGAACTAATCTAGCTGAAAACTAAACTCTTCCTTGGATACAGATATCACCACCAAGCTTGAGTTAAGGGGCCTTAAGCTTAATTAGGATACAAATATCACCACCTAATCAATGCTTAAGACTCACTTGATCACCACTTAGTTCGGCGTAAACTAAGATGAGCAAGTTAAGTGTTTAAGGTTTTGAAACAAGACTCAAAGTCTTTCTTTCTCAAAATGATAATCAACTCTATTTCTAAAATAAACGACAAAGGCATTATATAAGCCTTGCAAGTACACGAAAATGGGGTTTCCTTCATGGTTAGGAAACCTCTTAAACTAGCTTAAAAACTAAGTACACCCGGTTTAGTTTAAACAAGGGCTAATCTGAATGTTTGCTTCCAAAATGATTTAATTACACTCTTAAACCTTTCCTAAACATGAAGTAAGCTTTGAACACTCAAATCCTTACCAATGAAGGAAGGAAAGGTTGGCTGCCACTTCAAAGAATGATGAATGCATTGCTGCCACTTCAATTGTATGTGTGCGTGTACCTGCTTGCTAAATGGAGCCAATCCCTTGAGCCATGGGTCACCTCCTTGCTTGGCTGAGTCATAGCATGCCTAAGCACCTCTAAACAGTCAACAAGGCACATAGGCAGCTGAAGGAAACCCACCAAGGAGGGAAAACTGACTTGGTTAAGAAACTGGCCGTGTAGGTGTCGCACATACCTGGTTTTATTGCAGTAAGTTGAGACACCATATGCTGAGTAATGGCTGGTTTCCTTGCATGGGTGGAAACCTCAAAATGCCTAAAACCCCCCCTTTTTGAAATGCACCATTTGGAGGTCATTTGGACCCTCAAGTAGTCGTTTCTTCGAAACCGTGCATTCCCGGGGCCAGTTTAGCATAGGGACAAAAATGGGGTTCGTGTCCCAACCAAACGAACTCCAAACCTGGAAATTCTTGTTGGACATGAAAGCTAAGATCTTAAGCATTCTAGTAATGCAAAAACTAAGGACGTAAACATTTTGGAAGCCCAAACAATTAAAGATACAAAACTGTGCTTCTGCAGGGACGAACTAGAAGTTTTGGCACTTGCACTTTTCTTTTGATTTTGAATAACCAAATGAAGTCCGAATGGAGTTATTCCTGATTCCCATAGAAAGCTAACATCTTGGGGGTTCTGAATATGCAAAAATATGTGACTTAAACCTCAAAGAGGACTAAGTAATTTGATCCCCAAAACTGAGCTACTAAACTGTTCAAAAACAGCAACCTACTGTTTTGTGTTTTCAACAAAAATCAAGCCTTTTCTTGGTTTTTTAGCTTGTGAAACTTGACTTCTTGACTTGTTTAAGATTCTTATTGTTTAGGCTTGAGGGATATACATCATTAAATTGATGTATCTCTCAAGGGTTAAATCCTTAAAGAGACACAAGGGATTTTGTACTTAGAATCAAATGATTCTAAGTGGGCAAAAGAGAAAAAGGATAGAGAAATAAATCAATCTTTAGATACAGAAACACCACTAGAGACTAATCTAGCTGAAAACTAAACTCTTACTTGGATACTGATATCACCACCAAACTTGAGTTTAGGGCCCTTAAGCTTAATTAGGATAAAGATATTACCACCTAATCAAGGCTTAAGACTCACTTGATCACCACTTAGTTCGGCGTAAACTAAGATGAGCAAGTTAAGTGTTTAAGGTTTTGAAACAAGACTCAAAGTCTTTCTTTCTCAAAATGATAATCAACTCCATTTCTGAAATGAATGACAAAGGCATTAAATAAGCCTTGCAAGTACACGAAAATGGGGTTTCCTTCATGGTTAGGAAACCTCTTAAACTAGCTTAAAAACTAAGTACACCCGGTTTACTTTAAACAAGGGCTAATCTGAATGTTTGCTTACAAAATGATTTAATTACACTCTTAAACCTTTCCTAAACATGAAGTAAGCTTTGAACACTCAAATCCTTAGCAATGAAGGAAGGAAAGGCTGGCTGCCACTTCAAAGAATGATGAATGCATGGCTGCCACTTCAAGTGTATGTGTGCGTGTATATGCTTACCAAATGGAGCCAATCCCTTGAGCCATGCGTCACCTCCTTGCTTGGCTGAGTCATAGCATGACTAAGCACCTCTAAACAATCAACAAGGCACATAGCAGCTGAAGGAAACCCACCAAGGAGGGAAAGCTCACTTGGTTAAGAAAGTGGCCGTGTAGGTGTCGCACATACGCGGTTTTGTTGCAGCAAGTTGACACATCATATGCTGAGTAATGGCTGGTTTCCTTGCATGGGGGAAACCTCAAAATGTCTAAAAACTCCCCCTTTTTGAAATGCACCATTTGGAGGTCATTTGGACCCTCAAGTAGTCGTTTCTTCCAAACCGTGCATTACCGGGGCCAGTTCAGCATAGGGACAAAAATGGGGTTCGTGTCCTAACCAAACGAACTCCAAACCTGGAAATTCTTGTTGGACATGAAAGCTAAGATCTTAAGCTTTCCAGTAATGCAAAAACTAAGGATGTAAACATTTTGGAAGCCTAAACAATTAAAGATGCAAAACCGTGCTTCTGCAGGGGCGAACTGGCAGTTTTGGCACTTGAACTTTTCTTTTGATTTTGAATAACCAAATGAAGTCCGAATGGAGTTATTCCTGATTCCCTGGAATGCTAACATCTTGGGGATTCTGAATATGCAAAAATATGTGACTTAAACCTCAAAGAGGACTAAGTAATTTGATCCCCAAAACCGAGCTTTTGAACTGTTCAAAAACAGCAACCTACTGTTTAGTGTTTTCAACAAAAATCAAGCCTTTTCTTGGTTTTTTGGCTAGTGAAACTTGACTTCCTGACTTGTTTGAGATTCTTATTATTTAGGCTTGAGGGATATACATCAATGGACAACATCTATATATAAACATGATAATCTGGGGTGTTGTATAATCTCATCCATCCTAAAATGGGGCCGTCCCTTGCCTAACCTTGCCTGATCCATTAAAGTCGCATCAAGAACTCTGACCAAACTAAACCAACCTCTGTAGACAGATTGGCGATGATCTGGCCTGAACAAATTTATTAGGGTTTGTTCCTTTTCGTGGTAAAATGCATCTAGACCTATCAATTTAGGCGGACAGGTTGAATACAAGATCGGAAGTATTCGAGTCCGGATAAAATATAGATCAGGTGTATTCAGATGTGAGTTCGGATAAAATATACGTCCGGTGTATTGTGGGTTCGGGTAAAATACGAGTGGTCGAATTTTGGTCATACAGGTTTCAGGTCGACTTAACGGGTGAAAGACTCACCGTTTAAAAAACCCCTAAATTTTGATAATTGCATGGTTAATGATCTTATATTAATCAAAAATCATTTAGAAATGGTTTGATAATTTGATTATCGGCTTTGGAATTTTCCATTTGAAGAATAGATGCTTTATAGACTCTTGGGTTAGAAAATTTCTTATTTTGGTCAAATTCCACAATTTTTTATCTATTGGATTAAAACGGTAGTTCATCTTTTCATTCTCAAACTTTGATTTGCTTAACCTGTTTAGAACGAGTATGATCTGATAGCTTGACCTAGTCTCTATGAGATTGACCTTAATTTGTTACAATGATACCAAGTGTTTGCTGGCCTATTAGATTCCTTGTTGAGCAAGAGGACTTGGAGAATCCTGCTTGTAAACAAAAGACTTGATTGGAAAAGCCATCTGTCCTAAGTGGGGCTTAGGAGAATTTACTTACGAAGGTTCTTGAATAGTGTGTTATCAAGGTCCTTGGTCGAAGCTTGCTTTTGTAATCTCAGTCAAGATTAATACACGTTAATTGAATTCTAGGAAGGTCATTTGGCATAGTCGTAGCCCTTTTGGATGAGCGGATCTTGTTAACAAACATAGCACTTTATATTCAATTATTTACTTGTTCTTTTCAGTATTGTTGATATATTTACTGGGCATCCTTGATTTGATTTTTCAGCATCCTCAAATTTGCGACATTGTTCTTTATTTTGTGCTTAAGTTATTTAAGCTGATTGTTTGGTGCCACCCTGTTCACCCGTCTAGGATGACTTAGGCTACATAGGAACAATAATTTTAGTTTGTTTATCTATTTTTCTAAACATTATTCTCTATAAACAATACCAAAATTATGTACATGATAATGCACACCGAATGTATATTAGTGGGGCTCATCGTATTTAATCCTAGTACACACTAAATATAATCTAAATGCTCCTGAAATTTTGTATGTGACATTTGTCATAAATTAAGCTAAGCAGGGTGAATATACAACTATATAGTTACATGCTGATCATCGATAATTGTATACTCACAAATGTGAGAGTTCCTGATCGCGACTGCCATGAAGCGATGCAATTTATTAAAAAATGTCTTTTGTAACTAAGCATGCCACTAAACCGTGAAGCTAACAATAGAGATATAAGTAACTAAATAACATTTTTTTCCTTCCCTTAAACAACTTAAAACCTCCAAAAAACAAAAAAGGAAAATGAAGATGATCCTCCTAACGAAGCTAGGAGATGGAGGAGAGATAAAAACTTGGGAGCTGAGAGCTTTCATTACTCTTTGATTCCTATGGGAAGATTGAGACAATGGGGTAGATGATATTAGAGATTTGAAGGGTACAAATGGAGAATTTTCCAGAAAATTGGTTGTTATTGAGACAAATTGAAGTTTGCCAAACGAACCCTGTACTGTTCCTAAAATTTATTATTATTAAAACGGAGGAGGAAGGGAGTTCCTTCACTATATCTATAGCAAAAATAGAGAGAAAAATAGAAGAGTCCAAAATAGTGTCGGAGGGAGCGCACGATAAGTGTCAAAAGCAGCCGCAGAGGGAGCGTATGATAAGTGGGGTCACTGACCTCCTCACAGAAAAGAAAGAAAATCATATCATGCGAAAAAAATGAAGATATATGAATAAAATGTGAGGCACGAAATGATGGGGAATTTTTAGTTGACCAGGTGGTTCAGGCGCGCAAAAGGCAGAGGGCCTGGAGTGGATCGTCATAGATTTGAAGATGAGCTCCCCATCTTCTAGTATTGTGAATTTTATAAAAAATCGCCTAATATTAATCCCTTTGTTTTTTGAATTGTTTGATGCTTTCCATTTTTTAATGCATTGAATATAGAAGCAAATGATTAGTTGCAACCTTGAATGCCTCAATTTTCCTAACCTAACATTGTATAGTTTTAGTTTTCAAATAATATGATAAGCATAAGTGCTATTTAGATAGTTCTGTAGTTTTTGCCAAAATGTAGGAGTTTTATATTTTTATTGCATCTTTTTAATTTTTTCCCTCTTAATTTCAAACGTTCTACTACTTCGTGATAGCATGCCTGATTAGTTACCTTTCCGATAATTCAATTTTATTTTGTTTACAAATTTCTCAAGTCTCATCATTAATACACACTACCAACCACCATTATGTGATGTCTTTTTAAAATTTTATTTTTATAGCAGCGAAACATGAAAGATTTTACTTTAACAGAAAGTTTTAATTTTAATTTTGGTTATACAATTCTTTGCTAAATTAGAATCATAAATGATTAAATACTAGTTAATTAGGTTCTCTTATAATTATTATACTTCTAGTAACTAGAGTAATGGACTGTGGATTTAATGAATTGACCTATGTTGATTTGTAAAAACATTGCATACTATACACATTAGTCGCCCTTCTTACCTGGAAAAAAATTCCTTTAAGTTCTACCACTACTAGTGATGATGTTTTGCATCTCTTTCAAAATATGAGGTCTCATCGAGAATAGCTAGATTGTATATAATCTAATAGTAATTTTCGTTTTATGCCTAATGTTAAATTTTATATTGTATTATTATTTCTAACTTTCCTTCCTAAAAATCCAGTCTTCGGCACTACTCAAAAATTCCCTTGGTAATTACATATTGCAGCCTACCTGAGGGGCCAAAATCACATACGGTGGATTTTCATAATTGGAGAGCCATGCAAGCTATTCTTGAACTAGGACTCAAGTACTCAACAATGCTGGTAGCTATTTGTTAAGGTTGAATTATTAGTTTCCATAACCCCCAGTTCAAATTATTGCATTTCAGACGTCCCAAAAAAAGAAAAAAGTAGAAGTGGACACGGACCTACGGACGGCAGACAGTTAGTGAAGTAAATTCATATGCATCCATCTCTGGTCTTTGTCCTCGTCCAGTTTTGAATTGACAAAACAAAGGCCTCAGCAGCAGTACGTCAAAAGTGATGGTTCACAGATTCAAATATACAAATAATGCAATGCTTTAGCTATTGCTTGACAACTCAGAAGAAAGTTTGTCGGGGAAGAAAAGTTTGGCCAGTGTTCAGTGAATGAGACATGTCCCGTGTAGTTTCTGCTGAACATGGAGTATACATGGAGATATTTTAACTCACCATTGACAGTATTACTAATTTAATTACTATACACATTGGCATCCATTGAGTTCATCTCGCAAAGTTATAAACAAGTCTAAAAAAAAATTGGGTTAATAATGCTTAGAATGGATAATGAATTAACACCGTTTAGGATATGGTCGTTTGATTGATCGCTCCCTTGGCAGCTTGTTTACTGTCCAATATCGATGAATTGTTTAAATATTTATCACACAAAATTTATATATAAACATGATAATCTGGGCGTTGGATATCCTCATCCATCCTAAAATGGGCCCTCCCTTACGTAACCTTGCCCGCTCCATTAATTCGCATAAAAAAACTCTAACCAAACTAAACCAACCTCGGTAAACAGATCGGCTATGATCTGGCTTCAACAAATTTATTAAGCTATGTTCTTTTTAGTGGTAAGATACAACTAGATCTATCAATTTAGGTGGGCAAATTGAATACAGACTTGATGTATTTAGGTTCGGATAAAATATAAGTCGGGTGTATTCAGATTCGGATAAAATATAGGTTGGGCGTATTTCATGTTCAGGTAAAATATGAGTAGTTGTATTTCAGTTATAAGGGTTTCAGGTCGACCCAGCATGTTTAGAGCACCTTTTTTTGTGAGTTACTTCTTTTTGCCAAAATTAAATACTTGACATATTTAATACTTTAAAATTCTTTTCATTTAATGAAAAAGTAATTCAATTGTAATTTTTTAAAAGAATATTAGAGATATATAAACTTTCTATCAGGATATATGTAAATCACTATGAGCAGCCATAGAGTTGCGCCATGTGAGCTGGTCTGTGGACTAATGTATGGTTAGTAATGAATTGAGTCGTTTATGAGCTAGCCAATCTAAAACATGTTAACATGTTAGAACGGTTCGACCCGCTAGTAACTCATTTAATTTTTGGATATTTTTGTTGACTAACTCAGCATTTTCTAACCAAGTACACTTTATTAGTGAATTGATCTTAACTAGAATAAGAGTCAACTCATTACCCAACACTAGTATTATACCAATTAAAATAAAGACCAAATGAGAAGACATCAGAGAAACGCAAGATATTACAATTATGTTTCAATTATAACAGCAAAAATTTAGATTATTATATATTATCATTATTTAAAATATGATGAACATGTATATTTCACTAAAAATAAAACGGCCTCACTTGCACATTTTTAATATTTTTGTTTTATTCTAAGTTGATTTTCTTAAGGCTAGATAGTTATTTCACGTCATTTCATACCCCATTTTTTAAGGTTTCTAATTTATAAGTTGTGTATGATATTATTGTATTAGAACGAAGTTGGGAAAGAAAGGATACTATTGCTTAAATTTTAAAGGGATACGATAAGTTGTACATCGTCTTTCTAAGTAAACCGATATAATGAATAACATTGTTAAGAAGATTAAATTTTGTTAAGAGGGTTTAATTAAAGAAAAATCAAAAAATGAAGATATAATATTCGGGCCGAATAGGCGGGTCCGCGATTGGATGGAATTTGACCTGCTAATTTGCGGGTTTTTTGAGTTTGGTTATTTTTGAGTTCGGGACAAGAAAATCTTGTTCAAAACCCTAGATTTTAAGGCGGGTTCAGGACGAATTTTCGGGTCGGGTCAGTTTTTGCTAGGTATAGATGTAATTGTAAGTTGTAAGAAAATGTAAGGAGTTGTAAGAAATTGCAAGGATTGTAAGGAAGTTGTAAAAAATTGCAAGAAGGTGTAACGAGTTGCAAGGAGATGTAAGAAACTATAAGGATAGATATAAGCGATTGTTGAATTATTAAGAAGTTGTACAAATATAATTTTTTGATATATATGCATAATTGTTAATCTGCAATGTATGATTTGCGAAATAAATTATTTCATGAAAGTAAATTATATATAATATGTTAGTGTTATTTATGAAATTATTTTTAACATTATACAAATAAATTTATTTTCCCACAATTATCATTTTGGGTGAGAATAAATAACGTTAAAATAACATAATTAATAAAAAACCTAGATAAGTCAATTAATGAAAACAAAATAGCTTCAAGCCCATAAATTTATAGAACCAAATATGCATTACACTTTAGGTGTTTTTGTTTTATTAACATTACTTTCACCTCGCTGTAAACAAATTTAAAAAATAACAATTACATTATTTTGCAGGGTTAACAATATTAGCAAAGGATCAAATGTGGATGAGGCATCGAATATTCAATTATAAGATAATAGCAATCAAATTATCATAGATAAACTTAAGGATGAAATAGTGGAAAAGATTTCATCACTTATAGTTTGATTATTTTCATATATGATTCATGTCAAACATCTAACATGAATTCAATTTTTGTACTATAATTTTAAAAGTATGTTAGCTTATTTTCTCTGTTAAGGCGCATATGATTCACTCAAATGCTAAACATAATTATGTCACTAATTTTTTTAAGTTTATTGAAATATTATGTTTATAAAAATATATAGAGAATTTTCATGTTTGTAGTATTTAAAAAAACATGTACATATGTCTATAAATATGAGGAAAAAATGACTAGTTGAATGTTCATAAAAAATATAAAGGGAGATGTAAGAAGAATAAAAAAACCTTTAAATAATCAACTACTAAAAACAAAAAAACTTCAAGCCCACAAATTTATAGAACCAAATATGGTCTACACTTAAGGTGGTTTTTGTTTTATCAACATTAGTTTCACCTCCCTATAAACAAATTTAAAAAATTACATTATTTTATAGGGCATAAAAATATTAGCAAATGACCAAATGTGGATGAGACATCTAATATTCAATTATACGATGATAACAATCAAAGTGTCATAGGTAAATTTAAGGATGAAATAGTTGAAAAGTTTTCGTCACCTATAGTTTGATTATTTTCATATATGATTCATGTCGAAACTCAAACATGAATACAATTTTTGTACCATAATTTTAAAGTATGTTAACTTATTTTTTCTATAAAGGCGTATATGATTCACCGCGAAAGCCAAACATAATTATTTCATTTATTTTTTTAAGTTTACCGAAATATTATGTTCATAAAAATATATCTAGAATTTTCTTATTTGTAGTATTTAAATATATATATATTTCTATAAATATGAAAAAAAATGACTAGTTGAATGTTTATAAAAGATATATAAGGAGATGTAAGAAGATGTAAGGAGATGTAAGAAGATGTAAGGAGATGTAAGAATTTTGTTAACAATGAAGGAGCTGTGCGAAATTATAAGGAAATGCAAGTTGTAGCATAAATACTGACTATCGCGGAAAAGAACAGGGCCTTAATTATTAGCCCTGACTAAGCCAATGCATTTCCCCCATCCTCTTAGACACAAAATTATTTTTCTTTACATGAAGGACAATACAAATATTATTAATAAAGCATTATTACTACAACTATAAAGTTGCCTAACCACTAATTTACAAAAGAAACCACTAATGACACTAAAACAAAAGGGATTACAACCTATATTCTCTTCATCAAGGCATACAAGTTGCTTCTTGAAAGTTGACATCGTAGCATCCAAACATAATTCATTGGACTTCCTATTCCCAAGTTGAGTGAGGTAGTCATTCCTCTGTTAAGAGTTAGTCATAACCATTATGTATCAATCACTTGAGCCTCTTACCATGCATACAGTCTCTCCTTTATCATTCAAATTAATGTGCCAATGTTAAATAATGCAATGTCATACCTTTCTCCTACTCCAGGTGGTACGTGAACTTTTTTCGCAAATATCCTCTTTTACATACTTGGTAGTACTACTTTGATTTGTTTCCTTCGTTTATGTCCATTTAACATTTGTGTTCATCTTTCGCGCCATACTTGATTATCTTATAATTTCTAAATAAGTACAACACCTCAAAATTAGTATTGTCCCTTTAGCTAGCACAAACAACTATGCAGGTACAAGGTCCACGACTCGAAACCCAGTCAAGATCCACCACAAATGGTTAAACTTGCTTGGTGTTGGATTAGGTGTCTGTTTTTTTTTTTTTTTTTTTTTTGGTGCTTCAAATTGAATCAGACAGCAATAGAATTAGTCGCCTCTGTTGGGTTTAATGGCCCAAAACCAGCTTCGCAGATCTACCACAGGCTTCAAGGAGTTTGCACTACAGGCCGTAGTGGCTAAGGTTTCGTTGTCATGGCGGCTAGGGTTGCTCCTAGGATTTTTTGCATCCTTATACCTATAAACGCTATATAAAGGGCCTAGACTAGGCTCTAATAATCATCCCAATAACACATAAACACAAGCATCCTTAAGAGTTTAAGTTCTGCTATTCCTATTTTGTGAGAGAGTGTTCTGAGTGATTTGTAATCGCTTTCTGATCTCTTCCTAGAGCACATTGCTCTGAGATCAGTTTTGTACTCTCCCATCTCATAGGGGATTCTTCTCTCATCGCCTTCTGTAGTTTTCTCCCGTCTTGGGTTTCTATATAAATCTTGGTGTTCTTTACTGTTCTTGTTATCGTTGTTTGACTTTTAATTATCATTGTTCATCCTAACACTTCTGCAATTAGTTTATCCTAATTTCCTAACAAGTTGTATCAAACCGAGGTTTAGGATGTCTTCAATAATGAAGGTTGATATTCAAAAGTTTGATGGAGAGATTAGTTTCAATGTCGAGAAGGTGCATATGAGAGCGGTTCTCATTCAGCATGGGTTGTGGAAGGTTCTCTTAGGACCTCATACGAAACCCAGTGCGATGACAGAAGAACAGTAGGCGGAACAGAAGAAGAAGAAGCGTGGTTCTTTGACAGATGATGAATGGGAAGAACTGGAGAAGAAGGCATTTTCGGCCATACAGTTGTGCTTAATGCCTCATGTCTTGCGAGAGGTGCTCGATAAGAGAACTGCAGTGGGTCTGTGGGTTCGGCTGGAGGAACTCTACACGACGAAGAGTCTCACCAACAAGATCCCATTAAAGGAAAGATTGTGTACTTTAAGATGGCAGAAGGTACTCCTGTTGAAAAACATCTAAACGATTTTAATTCGATTATTATCGATCATAAAAATTTAGATGTGAAAATTGAGGATGAGGATAAGGCTATATTGTTGGTTGTCTCTTTGCCCTCCTCCTATAAACACTTCAAAAAAATTTTGTTGTATAGCAAAAATGACACTTTATCTTTTGAGGATGTTAAGTTTAACTTACTATCTAAAGAAAAGTTTGATCTTAAAGTGCATTCAGATGACAAAGCAGATGGGCCATACGTAAGAGGAAGATCCTCTGAAAAGGAGGGTACAAACAAGAGAAGCTCCAGATCGAAGTCGAAAGGCCGTAAATCTGGAAAATTTTACAAATATTGCAGAAAGCTAGAGCATCTGGTCGCGGAATGTTATAAACCAAAGAACAAGAAGGAATGCGAAGAGAAGAGCGGGCAGTCTGCTGAAGCTGTAGTTGTTGACTCTGGGTCAAATGGTGATGTCTTACTTGTCACCAGAACTGGCAGTAGAGGTGCTACTGAGTGGGTTATGGATTCTGGTTACACCTATCATATGTGTGTCCACAGGGACTGGTTTTCGATATATGAACCGCTGGATTCAGGTGTGGTTCTAATGGGCAACAATGCCCAATGCAGTGTCGCAGGCATTGGCCTGTTCAAATCGAGACCCATGATGGTGTACTGAAGACTCTTTCCAATGTTCATCACATTTCTGACTTGAAGTGCAACCTTATCTCACTTGACACCCTCGAATCCAACGGGTGCAAGTATTCCGCTGAAGGTGAACTCCTGAAGATCTCCAAGGGTGTGCTAGTTTTTATGAAAGGAGTATGACGTGGGAGTCTCTACGCACTCCGAGGTTCCATAGTGACTGGTTCTATTGCAATCACCACCCCCTCATCCGAAGCGGATTCTACTCAATTGTGGCATGCTAGCTTGGGCCACATGAGTAAGAAGGGAATGACAATTCTAAGCAAGCGAGGTCTATTTGGCAGCAAAGGTTACAGGAAAACTTGATTTTTGCGATCATTGTGTTTTTGGAAAATAAAAGAGAGTAAGTTCTTTTACTGCTACTCACCGTACTAAAGGTACCCTTGATTATATACATTCTAACCTATGGAGTCCATCTAGAATTCCTTCATTAGAGGAAAACATTATATGCTGACCTTTGTAGATGATTTTTCTCGAAGAGTCTGAGTTTATTTTTTGAGGCAAAAAAACGTGGCCTTTCCCATGTTCAAGAAATTCAAGGTCCTCGTAGAGAACCAGACTGGGAGAAAGACAAAGAAACTCAGAACTGACAATGGTCTTAAGTTCTGTGAGTCTGACTTTAACGAGTTCTGCGCCATTCAAGGTATCGCTAAACATAAGACCCTAGTCGGAAAGCCTTGGCAAAATGGAGTCGTAAAACGCATCAATCAGACTCTACTTGAAAGAGCTCACTGTATGCTCTCCAATGCCAACTTGTGGCATCATCGTGATTTTTGGGCAGAGGCTATTTCAACAGCCTGTTATTTAGTGAATTGTTCTCGACACTCCTCTATTGACTTTGAAATTCCAGAAGAAGTCTAGTCAGGTAATCCTGTCGACTATTCTATTTTGCGAGTATTTGGATGGTCTGGCTATGCACATGTTAACAATGGGAAGTTAGCCCCTCAGACTGTCAAGTGCATGTTTCTAGGTTATGCATCTGAATTTGAAGGATACTGGCTGTGGTGTCCTGACTTCAAAAAGGTCATTCAAAGCCAGGATATAACCTTCAATGAAATTGTTATGTTTTCAAATGGAAAAGAGTCTATTTCTCTAGGTAATTAGGAAGATGTCAGTGAATAGGTGGAGTTTGAGATTCCTGTAGATGTCTCTTAAGGTGGAGACACATTACCTCATTCTAGTAGTGAGTTTCAGTCTGAGGAAGTCAATCCCAACATTCCAAGTCCAGAACCGCAGGCCACAGATACTTACTCTCTTGCTAGTGATAGACTACGAAGAACCATCAGGAAGCCTGCATGTTACTTAGCTGATGATGAGAATGGGTTGATTGCTTATGTACTAGTCATTCCATAGGAGATACCTGAAGGCGTTAAACTTCCTTGTACTTTGAAGCCATTTCTTGTCCTAATTCCTCAAACTGGCTTATGGTTATGCAAGAAATGGAGAGTTTATACAAAAATAAGACTTCGAAGTAATGTGATCTGCTGAAAGGTCGTCATGCTCTAATGGCCAAGTAGATCTACAAGCAAAAGGAGGGCATTCCCAGTGTTGAAGATGCAAGATGGAAAGCATGGCTGGTTATTCAAGGCTGCAACCAGAAGGAAGGTATTGACTTTAATGAAGTCTTTTCTCCTGTATTACATCATACCTCTATTAGAGTGCTGCTTGCTTTTGTTGCTCTATTAGATTTGGAGTTAGAGCAACTGTATGTCAAAACCGTGTTCCTTCATGGTGAGTTAGAGGAGGAGATTTATATGAGGCAACCCGAAGGATTTGTTGTTCCTGGTAAGGAACACAGTGTGTGTCGACTGAAGAAGTCCTTATATGGACTTAAGTAAGCCCCCGGACAGTGGTACAAACAATTTGATACATTCATGATGGGGCAAGGCTATACATGATGTCACTACGATAATTGTGTATATTTTCGACAATCTAGTGGTCTATTCATTTATCTGCTACTGTATGTTGACGATATGCTCATTGTGTCCATGGATAAGTCCTTGATTGACAAGTTGAAATCTCAACTTAGTGATGAGTTTGAGATAAAGGATCTAGGTACAGCCAAGAAGATACCCGACATGGAGATTCACAGGGGTCGAAAGGCCGGCAAACTATACCTACCTCAAAGGAAGTTCCTTAAGAAAGTCCTTGATAGGTTCAATATAGATAACTGTAAATCAATATCCAATCCTCTAGCTGCATACTTCAAACTTTCAGCCGAGTCCTGTCCTAAGTCTTAAGAAGAGATGCAGAGAACGTCTCACATTCCTTATTCTAGTGCAGTTGGAAGTCTCATGTATGCTATGGCCTGTACTAGACCTAACTTAGCCTATGCGGTTAGCGTAGTGAGCTGCTGTATGCGTAATCCCGGTAAGGATCATTGAGAGGCTGTAAAGTGGCTCGTTCACTATGTAAAGGGTTTTCTTGACATATGTTTGGTGTTTGACAACTCCACAACTAGATTTCGTTGATTCTGATTACGGTAGAGATCTTAATCGTAGGCGCTCTATTTCTGGCCATATTTTCACTTTGTGTGCGGGTGCAATCTCATAGAAGGCATCACTACAGTCTATTGCAACTGTATCCACTACTGAGGCTGAATATATTGCTGCAATTGAGGGTGTCAAAGAAGCGACATGGTTGAGAGGCCTCATTACTGAGCTTGGAGTTTCACAAGGTATCACTACTGTATTTTCGGATAGCTAGAGTGCTATTCATCTCACCAAAAATGATGCCTACCATTCAAAGACCAAGCATATCAGTACTAAGTACCACTTCATCAGAGATACTATTGCTGGAGGAGATATTATAGTGAAGAAATTCATATCTCGGAGAATCCTGCAGATATGCTTACCAACTCTCTTCATATTGCTAAGTTTCAGTATTGCCTGGACTTAGTTGGCTTTCAATGCCTTTGATTACCCTTTAGGGTCTTTTAACGGTGTTCTCTATGGGTGTTGGAGATTTTAGTCCAAGGTGGATATTGTTGGATTTAATGGCCCAAAATCAGCTCCGTTGGTGCACCACGGTCTTCAAGGAGTTTGGGCTGCGGACCGTAGCGGCAAGGGTTTCATCGTCTTGGCGGCTAGGGTTGCTCCTAGGGTTTTTTGCATCCTTATATCTCTAAACTCTATATAAAGGGCCTAGCCTAGGCTGTAATAATCATCCTAATAACACATGAACACAAGCATCCATAAGAGCTTAAGTTCTACTATTCCTTTTTTGTGAGAGAGTGTTTTTGAGTGATTTGTAATCGCTTTGTGATCTCTTCCTAGAGCACATCACTATGAGATCAGTTTTGTATTCTCCCATCTCATAGTGGATTCTTCTCTCATCACCATCCGTGGTCTTCTCCCCTTTTGGGTTTTCATGTAAATCTTGGTGTTCTTTATTGTTCTTGTTATCGTGGTTTTACTTTTGATTATCATTGTTCATCCTAACATTTTCGCAGTTAGTTTGCTCTAATTTCCTAACAGCCTCCTGTAAAGCTGGACCACAACTCTGACCCAGGAACCCATTGAGTTCCTAGGCCGAAACTAGATATAGTTTTCTGGTTTGGATCTTGCTAGTAAGGTTTGTCTGACCCAAGAGATTGGGTGGTAGGCCTGACCCAGGAACCCGGCCCTAGAACTAAGCCTGGTTTTTGGTTCCTACAAGATTACTTTCATGATCTCCAACCAATTATGCCCTAATCTGAAAATAAGTAACGAAATAAAACTAAAAAATAGTAAAATTTAATTAGTAGAGTCGCCAACAAATTTTTAGAAAAACTTGCAAAACCAAATCTACTCTCTAAAATGAATCATAAATCCAAAGGGACAATTGCTTCATTTTAACAAAGTTTTCAAAAAGCCCTTGAATAATCCCTGGAAGGGGGGACCAATTGACTCCGCAGGCTTAAATCGACGGTCCGTATTTGGGGCAATAGTACAATGACGTGATGGAGTATATCACGTCAACATCCGTCATTAATGATGACCTTTACAAATCAATGTGGGAAATCAATATCGAATTACACCCAAAATAGTAAGCACACAACATATTAAGATCAACCAAATCAGATAATGAAATTAAAAGTACAATGTTAGTCCAAAGGAATTCAAAGGAAGAATTTAAATAACCACAACGGTCATGGTCTAAGCTAATTAGAGGATACATCTTTACTCAAACCTTGGACTGAATAAAACAATCAAATAAAAGAAAAGAGAGAGAAGGAAGGATGATTGAATTGTGCCCTCAGCATAACACACCTAATATATTTGGGAAGCCCACAGATTGATGCCTCCTTTGTAATTGACCAATTTCTCACCTTCAATGCCTCTCAATATTTTCAACATATGATGTATTTTTATCAATTTTTTTTTGGTTACTTTCTCTCTAATTTTTGGTGTGTTTTAATGTCAATTTTGTTTATGTGTAATGCTTAGGGTAGCTCCCCTTTTATAGAGTTTAGAGGGTGACATAAGCTGATTAGAGAAAGGAGACCTAATTCGACTCCTAGTAGGCTTAATCCAGATAGACACACCTCTTCAAATAAAACTCTACCTTTTAAAACATATCCTAGAGACAGAGAAGAAACCTGAAGAAGCCAGTCGAGTTCCTGAAAGAGGACCTGGCTGATTCAGGCCTAATTGTAGGCTGTCCTCTCTCCCTTTTCCCTTTGCTTCTTTTTTTGATTTTTTTGGCCATTAATTAAGGGTTAATCCGTTAGACCCTTAAATATATAGATTAATGCACAAATTTCATCATCAGGTATTTTATAAAAATTAAGATGCCATGTTAGGCATCTACAGTTAGCCCCACTTTGACCAAACCTATGCAAGGTGAAGCTCAAAATAGTTAGCTCTTGCTGTTGTCGATTTTGTTACTCCATCTTAACCTTTGGCTAGTCTGGTGGACGTTTTACTAATTTAGTAGTTTTAAATTATTATCCTTTCATGGTCTAACAGACCCTTGCCCATCCTTGCGGACCTTTCGTTGATTTAATACTGTTGAGTTGTTGACCTTTACTGGTCTAGAGGTTCTGAATTTTGACTTTTCATTGGTCCAATGGATTTGAATTTGACCTTTTTCTAGTCTAGCAGATCTTATGTTGACCTTGCATCGGTCTAGCGGACCTTTTGTTAATCAAGCGAATTCAGATTTTGACCTTTTGCTAATCTACCGGATTCATATTCAACCTTTCATCAATTTAGTGAATCTGGAATTCCGCCTTTTATCAGTCCAACGAATTTGGATTTTGACCTTTTGTCGGTTTAGTGGATTTTGAATTTGACCTTTACCGGTTTAGCGAACCTTTCATCGGTATAGTGGATTTTAATTTTGACCTTTTAGTATTCTAGGAGACCTATCACCGGTTAACCGTATTTAAATTCGACCTTTTGCTGGTCTAACAGACTTGGTTTTCAATAAAAATCTTAACTCCTTTTTTCATGTGAGTTTTCTTTTTCCATTTGTTTGTTTGCTAATGTTCTTTGATCACACTAGCTTTCTTCTTGTTGCTTTCTTCCTCCTTCTTTCCCAAAGCCTGGCATGCACCGACAAACCTGACTGGGTCCAATTCTTTTAGCTTCTTCCCTTTGATTTCTTTCATTATGCCCTCTATCATTATCAAAGCTAGTGCAAAATTTGGCCTCTCATGCAAAATGGAATCCCAACTAGGTTCCCTTGCATGTATAGTGCACATGTTTTTGTTACTTTTCCTTGCTAAAGTGGATGATGATGTTGGTGCATATGAATGTTCATGCACTAGAATCTCGGTTGGGTCCTTCCTTGGCATAATGCACTTGTTTTGTTTGTTGCTTCCCTCTTGCTAAAGTTGATGATGCATGTGATGTGCGCAAACTTAGGATCCTAGGTGGGCCACATTGGCGTAATACTCTTGTTTTTCCTCTTGTTTATATGCTCATGGATGGACAAGCTTGTATTTTTGCTTCTTAACTTTTTACTTATGGATCCTGGCTGGGTCCACTTGACATCTTTTTCTCTTTTCGCTTTCATTTACATGCCTCTTGGATAGACTAGTCATTGCCTTGCATGCATGGGGAACCTAACTGAGTTCCCTTTGGCATCTTTCTTTTCTTTATTCCTCTTGTTTTCTTTGTTGTTGTTTTATGCAACTAGTTGTGCACACATGTCTAGCATGCAAGGGAAAAAGCCAATCAGGTCCTCCCCTTTGCTTCTTTTCCTTAGTTTATCTATTCCATTCTTTAGGAAGTGTTTACCATACTTTAATGCTTCTCTTGCTTAGGAAACTAGTACCTTAATCTCCTTAACTTTTTTTAAGAGTGCTTGCTATTATGCTCTAAGAAAAATACTGAGTGTAAGGAGGGCTCATCCACCATATAGGACTAGACAAGAAAGGCTTCCTCAAGACTCCTTCATTGAGAGGGAATTGAGACACATCAATGATTAGGATAGATGGGGCCTCCTAGTAGACATTGAATGCCATACATCCTATTAAGCTACTTTAATGGTAGTAAGTGCCCATCTTTCTACTTTAAAAGTTGGTTCCTTACTGTGCGTTTAAGTGCGATGTAATTTGCTTTGCTTTCTTTTCAAGAAGATCTTCTTAGGGGTGTGGGTGATCTTAGAAAATTTATGAGAGATTTAGAGATAGAGAAGCCCAAATACGCTTTGTATTAAACAATGCTAGTTTTGGAGCCCTTCATTTAGCCTTAAAAGGAGTAGAAGATTTGACTGATCGTTGCATTGCTCGAAAAATGGTTGAAAGATTTTGGGACACTATTAATGCTTTCCATTTCCTATTCGAGGAAAATACCCTAACTCCTTTTAACTTTGCCGTCCTCACAGAACTTGGATTTTTCAGGGATCTGCTAGTTTATCGAGAAGACTTTTAGTTGCAACGTGACTAACGTTTACAACTTTTTGTCCTATCATGAACAGAATTTCCTACGAAAATTGCTTATCTTATAGCAAACTTTTTAATGTCATAAATGATGAAGAGCACTAGGTTGAGCATTCACATAAACAACAAGGCCACATCATTTTAGTTCTTCTCCTTGGTATAACCATTTTTGTTAAGTTGGGCAATCATTATTACTTTCACTGTTTACTTAACCTTATTGACCTCGACAGAGTAAAAGCCTTAAACTAGGGGTTCTCGCATATTCCATCCTTATTTGTAGAATGTGAATAGCATGCAACAAAGGGAGAGAACTCATGGTGAACTTAATTCTAGCCCGCTCATTTTGATTTATAGAGAGTAACTGAGGTAATGATTTCTTGAAAAAACTATTTCCCTGCTTTTGGCTTACAGGCCTTACCATTGATTATCACATTTGTAGCCTCGGTTTTATGAGTACTTTTCAAAACTTTTACCGAGATCAAAGGAGCTTACTTATTTTTGGCCACAGTCTCATGGACCAAGAAGAATCAATTCTAGCAGAGATTCCGATATAGGAATCTCCTATCCCTTTGAGAAGCAATAAATGCTTTAACTATGGTATGATTCCCGTGCATTAAGATATCCTTCTTCAAGAGCGTAAGATATCTCGGAATCCTCTTATGTGAGAAAGACAGAACCCAGAGATGGAGTCACTTCAAATCTACAAACTCCAGCATCCGTACACCACATCTACTTCCTTAGGGAAGCGTTACGTGCCTAAATTTTGTATGGCCCTTCATCTAGAGCAATGTATAGCAATCACCCACGTCATTCCTGGGCCCCAAAGGGGCAATCTTTAGCCTGATTTGGGTACAATCCATTCTTCGGTAAACTTAGGCTTTGCGTCAAATTATGTTGATTACCTCTTTGGTTGAAGTAATTGTGGGTTCTCAGATAATTAATGGGAGTATCCTGGTGGACTCATATATGATACTAATGCAAACCTAAAATGATGATGTAATGCAACGTAGTTCATCTATGCTTTATGTAAATGAGTATCTTAAAACCATGCTTATGTAAAATATAGCCTGCACTTCTCTCATAAAATAAAATGAAAAAAATAAAATGTCATTAGTAAGTGTCAAGAGTTTATGGTCCTTAATAATAACACCTTGAATTTAATTAAACAAATGAAGCATTACAATTGGGCATAAATAAAATCGGATAGGCAACCAAAGAGCAAAATAAAAACAAAATAAAAAAATATGGCGAACTCGTGTGGATTACTCAGGAACACAGCCAGGCTAGCCTGGGTCAACGGAGCCCGGTCTATCTTGGACACGATCTCCGATTGTACTAGGAATAGGATTCCGGCCGGGTTCCTTTTGGTTAGTTAAACCAATTCCTGCTCAATTTTTGTTTGGCTATTTTATGTAGCTATAAATTCAGGCTAGATGTTCTTCGATTCTTAACACTCATGAAAGCAACTTTCTACAATTCACTATGTCTTTTGAGAAAACCTCAACCTCTTGGCTACTCACCATTGATGCGAAAGATAAACATGAGCTCTAAAACCTCCAACTAGGTAGTCTTCTTCGTCTACAATAATTGAAGATCCCATGGGAATTCCTTAGCATAGTTATTACTTTTTGGGATTCTAAACTTCAAGTATTTTAGTTTAGAAAACGTGAGTTGTATCCCTTAACTGAGAAACTTAGTGCTATTCTAGGCTTCTAGTTATACTGCCCCCGTACTGCCATCATCTTCGAAAAATGTCTTTACAATATCATCATTCTGTAGGTGTAAGCAAAGATGACATCTCTACCATAGTTGTTGGGGACGAGGTAGAGTTTATTGCTTTAATTTTTTACTTACAAAGGAAAAATGGACAGGCTCTTAAAGGTATTCACCTATGTGGGGCTATGATCGTATGCCTTCTCAAGGCCTTCCTATTTGTTTGTGGTTTTGAAAATAAGGGGGTGGGTCATGCTGCTGGATGTAGTAAAGGGAATCTGTCGTAATCAAACCTCTACTTCCTTCATAGTTGATGAGATCATACTTTTTTGGATCAACTCCGTCACCATTTTGATAAGTTCTTTTTAGAAACCCCACGGCTACTTTAGGAGATTTTTTAGGATCAGTACTACAATGCCCCATTTCTCTCTATTGGGCTCTAGAACCCCGCCAAGTTTTATTGAGCCTATGGTGGGTTGTTCGGTTCTCACTTTCCTTTCCCTTTTCTCTTTTTCTTATTTTTTTCATTTCCTGGATTAGGCCTCGAAAATTGGTGTAGTTCTGTTAAGGCTGCAGCCTCTTCTACTTCTTTGTTTTTTTTGTGTTTTGGGCTTTGTTGGTGTGTAAATTTGGCTTTTGCAGCATCTTCAATTGATTAAAGTTTTGAAAAATGTAGACACATACTTAGCCTTATAATTTTGCCAAAAGAGAAGGTTGTTTAAGGATAATCCATTGCAAACTACATGAGCTTTTGGAGAAGAATCTCCTTATTCGTTGGATAATCTATTGGTGGGGTATGCGATGCTTCGTGATGCATGGACGAAATCGGGTCTATGTGCATCTCATTGGCTTATCCATGGGAACTTACTTTTTCCTAGGATAGTTGATGAGGCAACTTAGACATACGTAAACTATGCTGGTAATGGATTGTATCCCTTTAAGGACTTGGAAAAATGACTCTGCTCGTGTCAAGTTGTGGGTTAGATATTGACTTCATTGTCCTATTGTCACTGTGCCATATGTCCCACACTCTACGTAAATCTCAGCACGCTACTTGAGTTAGATGAATAAGCAAATATTGAATCAAGAAAGCTATTGGAGATAGGGAAAATGCCGTGGGGCCATCAAAGATCAAGGATATAAAGAAAGTGACTTGTCTTGAAGTGAAAGGAAGAGAGCTAAGGATCCTAACCTCAGAAGGAAACGCTTTAAAGAAATTGAAGAAAGATTGGGAATTCACTTTGCCTCTTAATAGAATACAAGAAATAAAGTTTTGTTTATTGCTCATAGTAGTATGCCATTAGGACTTTCGTTATAAGTTTTATGCTTTTTGAAATAGGATTTTTAATGGCAATAAAAGTATTATAGCTTTTGGATTATTTTCTGCTTCTAGCCCCCATTACTTGAATTTTTAATTGCAAATCTAGCTTGAGCACAAATTTCTAAACTGCTTTGATGTTAGGGCCTTGCCTAGCTATAGTTCATAGATGTCGGTAGCTCGGTTCCTATTAAGAACTGGCCTAGATCCTAGTACTAACTCATTTTGGCTCTTACAATAGTGCATGGATCATTTGGCTAGGCCTTTTCCAGGCTCGTTTAGCAGGTTGTCCATCCCGTTTACATTTTTCTTTTTCCTTTTTTCCTTTTATATGATTTTTTTTCTTTTCTTTCTTATTTTTCAGAGATAAGTGTATTGTTAGTAATCATTGATAGGGTTGAACTATTAGGACTTTCCACATATCCGCGTTACAGAATCAGACCTTCATAGTTCATTCTACTTATAGATTATTGGGACTAGTATGGGTTTTACACCATTGATTCTTCTTTTTCGAAGCCTGTTATAGGCGCTAATATAGGTAACTGTGCTAAGCATAAAACTCCTTTAGCTGATTAAAATTTGTATATTGTTTACAGTCCACTCCATCCATATCCATTAGTTTCACTGCTTTGTATAGTAGAATAGTTTTTCTGATATATGGGCCTTGCCAGTACAAATTTTCCCCTAGTATCCAGCATTGGGGCCCTAATTTTCTTTAAAATCATGTCTCCTTCTCATAGATTCCTACACTTAACTTTCTTATTCAAGGCTCTTAAGATCTGAGCTTAGTACAATTAGACATTAATGTGTGGCCCGCAATCTTCGTTGACCTAGCATTGTTAGTTCCTCATATTGAGCCCTCACTCATTTTGACTCTGGGATTTGACTTTCCATTATAACCGTAAGTGATGGCATCAGAATTTCAAAAGGGAATAGTGCTTTTATCCTAGATACTGAAGAGAATGACGTTGCTCCTACTGATGTGCTAATTGAGGCTCGGTATCCCTAGAAGCCAATGGGTAGCTTATTCGGCCAATCCTTGTAGTTTTTAGCCATGTTTTTAATTATCCTTCGTACATTCTTGCTGGCTGCTTCAACTGTGCCATTTGTCTAAGGTTGATAAGGAGAGGACTTAGGGTGGTGGATTTTATACTTTTCAAGTAGGCTCGCTACCTCCTCTCTAAGATAACTGACTTGATCAAGTATTAACTCATATAGCATACCACATCTACATATGATGATATTTATAATAAACTTTACCACATCAATTGAGGTAATTTTAGCATAAGAGGCTACCTCTATTCATTTTGTTAAGTAGCCAATTGCTACAAGCACACATTAATGACCTCCAGTTCCTCATGGTGTGACATTCCCAATTATATGAATTCCTTAGATAGAAAAAGGCTATGGTGAGGTAAGTGTTGAGAGAAAAGAGGGCAGTTGGGTTGCAGGTTTGTATATATTTGACATTTATGACATCTCCTCACATATGCGTGGCAGTCAACTTCCATTATAGACCAATAATACCCCATCCTCTGAGCCTTTTTACTTAACATTCAGCCACTTATGTGTGACCCCTATTCCCTATCATAGACCTCCTTTATGATTTCTCATGTCTCTTCCTGTATAACGCAGAGCAGGTTTATACCCATATGTGTTTTCTTATATAGCTTCCCCTTGTCCTTAAGACATTGTAAGGCTAATAATCTCAATGGTCATTAGGCTCTTAGGGTGGAGCCCAAAGGACACTTCTTTGTTAAATAATGGTAGATGTCGTAATACCAAGCAATGGAGTCAATGATAAATACTTATATGGTATAATAATGAGCTATCTTACCTCTCCTCTCTATTAATAATGACAGTGAATGGATACCACTCAGAATGTTGATCATTAAAACTAGCTTTGCTAGAGAATTGGTAAATTAATTGTCTTCATAGGATGGTAAGTGTAAGTAATATGGGCGAAATTCCTAGTAAGCTCAACCCAATGAGCATGGCACGGTGCCAAGGCTTCACTCTTTATTTTCCACTTTGGTGAGTTTTGTTTGATTATTAAATTAGAATCTCCATATAGCTGTATATTCCTCATTCCTATTTCCATAGCAGCTTGCAACCCGATGCATGCCTCATTTTTGGATACATTTTTTATAACCTCAAAGTCAAGTTTGACAAAGATAGGTGCATGGGCCACTTCTAGGAATAATAAGAAGATGCTTACTCCAAATCCCTTCTGGTTGGAGGCCCCATCAAAAAACATGGTCCAAATATCTTCCTCTACTTAAAGAACTTCTTCATTAGGGAATTCGAAAGTTTCTTCCTGTTGATCATCTGTTGATAAATCTGCTAAAATGTCTGATACAACTCTTTCTTTAATTGATTTTTGGGGATGTATTTTAAGTCAAACTCTGATCGCATTACCATCCATCTCCATTTAGAAACTTTGCTTTTAATCACTGGTTAATAAAATAGGTATTTTATTAGATCCATTGGTGCTGTGACTTATACCTTGTGAGAAAGCATGTAGTGTCTAGGCTTCTTGGTTGCCCATACTAATGCTAGTGAAGTTTTTTCCAAAGAAGAATAGCAAGTTTCATATTCCGAAAACTTCTTGCTCAGGTAGTAAATATTCTTTTCTTCTTCTTCTATTCTATATGCTAAGACGGCTCCTATTGTTGCCATTGTTGTTGTGAGGTATAGTATAAGAGAAATACCTAGTTATAAGGGTACCAACACTGGTGGGCTAGATAGGTAATTTTTTTATTATAGCAAATGCTTCTTGGCACTCCTTATCCCATTCCAATTCTACTCCCATTTTCATCTTCTAAAAAATATGCTCACATGTCATAGTCAACTTTGATATGAAGCACTGATCCACTGTAGGTGGCCCAGAATTCCTTGTATCTTCTTTTCAGTGTTAGGGTCTTATATTGCCTTGATCTTTGAGGAGTCAATCTCAAGTCCACTCAAACTGACCACATAACCTTATAGCTTCCAAGAAGTGACTCCAATGTGCAATTTTTTCAGTTTAACTACATATTATACCTTTTGTGTCCAGAAAATAACTTTTGAAGAGTTGGAACATGAGTGCCTCTATCTTTAAATTTTATGGTCATATCATCTACATACACCTATACTTTTGTATGCATTAAGTCATACAATATAGGGGTAGCAGTCGTTTGTTAAGTTGCTCGTGCCTTTTTTTAAACCATAATGGTATCAAGATGTAGATGTACATTCCCAAAGGGGTGGTAAAGGTGGTCTTTTCCATGTCTTCGTCTACCATTTTCACCTAATTATAGCCGGCGTAGTCATCCATGAAAAAAAGAATGGCACGCCCAGTAGTGTTACCCACAAGGATCTCCATATGTGGTAGTGGCGAACGATCTCTTGGACTTGGCTTGTTGAGATCCTTGAAGTTTACATAAATTCTTACCCTTTTATCCCTTTTTGGAGCCAGTACGATGTTTGCCACCCACCAGGTATTGATTGACCTTTATAAAACTTGCATGTAACTATTTTAAAACCTCCTCTTTTATCTTCAAAGTCCTTTCTAGTTTCATTTTGGGATGTTTTTGCTTCACTAGTTTGGCATTTGGATAGAAAAGAATCTTATACTAAGTTATTTCTCGATCTATGTCAAGCATGTCTTTGCAAGACTAGGCAAAGACATCTATGCAATCTCGTAAAAGTGAAGTAAAATCTTCTTGCTCCTTGTGAGTTAAATATTTCCCTATTTTGAGCTCTTGGGGCTCTTCTAGAATCCTTAAGTTAATGAATATTGTATCCTCAATTTTAGAAGTTTGACTATCATGATTTTTGGCTGCTTTAATTAAATATTTTGGAATTTATATCTCCATTGTTAGTATTACTAGGGGCAAAACATTCACAGGGAGGAGACAAGATGAAGCATAAGCAAAAAACTTCATCTTATTAAAATCGAAAATAACTACATCTAATGCACACTATGTGGAAACGAAAATTGAAGACTGACTCTTACACTTTATCTTAGATCCTATGCTAGACTCCCTTGAGTTTCCACTTAAAGTTACCATAAATATCTTTTAGAGTAGCATTGTTTTTCAAGTTTGAATTAGGATCCAAGTCAAAAGGGCTTGATCCTTCTGTAAAACTGCTATCATTTCAAAATTATAGAGCTTCATCATCGCGAGTATGTTTATTTCCAGTAGTGGCCCCTTGTTAGCAATGGTGGCACACAAATCATCCCTTTAATAGTGACCACTCATCCTTTAATCAACATCTTTACCTTCTAATATAGTATGAATAGTGCTGCTTAGTGTTCATTGAACCAATGCTGCCCTAAGAGTAGGTTAAAAGTAGCCAGAATATCTAAAACTTAGAACTCTACATTCCTTCCAATGGGACCTCCATTAATGGAAAGTAAAGAAGTTCCCAGAGCCATCCTTTTTGAGTTATCATAAGCCCTTAAGTGTGTAATGGGCTTAAATAAATGATATTCTTGGATTCCTAGCCTTCTAGCAGCTTTCTAGGGACATACATTCGTAGTTGACCCTTTATGAACCAATGCAAGTGGTAGTACGTGTGCAGGCAAGTGACAGTAAGGTATAACCCATTTTTGTGCACCAGGCCCCCTGGTAAGACATTTTCAAAACCAAAGGTTATTACGCCTTTGCCTGTAATGATTAGGGCTACCATGTCTTCAGGTGTGGCTTTGGGGGACAAGTTAATCTTGCTCAGTTCATTAATTAGAATTTGTTCCTTCTTTTGGGAGGATGCTATGAGCTGCTAGATCGAAACAATGACCTTAAGCTTCTTTAATGGTTTTAATATAGGGTCATCCTCTTTATGTTCTGTCTCCTTTCTTTTTCTTGGGTCTGCTATAGATGCGCTTTGACCTGATGTCGCCCAGTTTTTATAACGTGTTGGACCTGAGCATGATCTTCTTCTCCCTAAAAGTCTCACTATTATTTTTTCCCCCAGAGATCATTGTTTTGTCCCCAACAAGCTAACTACCTTGTTGAGTCTCATACACATGTTCTTTGTCGCTTTCCGATAAACCGAAGATGCCTGACCACTGTATTAGCATGTGAACCCTAGGCTTGGGCCCATTTGTGCTTAGTATATATACAGATGCTCCTATTTTCCTATTTGACAATTGTCGATAGTAAAGACCTTATCATGGTCTCCAACTGGGTTTTATCATTGTTAGGCTTTTGAGATGCTTTAAACAAAATAAGTTGTCTTGACTAAGCATCTTTTCTAGTATACTCTTGAAAATCCAGTAGTTCTTAGTGTATGCCCCTGAGCCTGATGATATTTGTAGCATTTAGCTAGATTAAAGGACTTAGATTACCTAGCCTGACTTTTTGGTTTCACCTCAGGAATGTTAATCTTTCCTTTCTCCAATAATCATTTTAAGTTTGAGTATAGGTGGTCCCTATAGGGGTATATTGAGTGTAGTGACTTAGTGCATTATTTACTTGTAGAGCCACTAGTACGCTTATCCTTATTCAATTCTAATAGTTATTATTTTAGTTGTTACCAGCCTTCATTGGTACTTCTTTAGCTGGTTCTTCCTCCACAAGAATATTAACGTTTCTTAAGGTAGTAAAATTCCCAAAGGGTTTAAATCTTCAGCGCTTCCTATATATGGGCTGGAGGTTTGGTCCATCATTTGGGCAGCCTTTGCCCTCCACCCAGTATGGAAGTCGAGAACGCCCTCTTTTTCCTCCTCCGTGATTAATTGCAAGTCCCTACACAAATTAGTTGTTAGCATCATATGAATACTAAAGTAGAAATTCCTTGTAAAGATTATCATAATTCATGAGCTTCTGTACGTCAACAAAACTATACTGCCTCATTACATCCTTGTCAAATGTCTAAGGAAATATGATGTGGAAGATATCTTTGGCAATTCCTTTTTGAAGCCACGACACTGACAAAATTCCTCACATGATAGTGGGGGTTTTTAGTCCTATGGAATTTAATATCTAGCATGGTGAATTTCACATATAATTTTGCTTTTCGGATTTAAGTGCACCCTACATAATCGGTGAAATGATTGTTAAACATTTAGAATTCTTTGAGTAATTGGTGTATGCAATCTACTCATGGATAGACTTTTAGAGCATCCTTTTCTGCTAGTCCTCTTTCTTCTTTGACCTTGCAGGTGGAGTGCTCCTAGCTTCTTTCGAGGATAATAAGCTCTCGGTTTGTAGACTTCACTCTTATACCTTCTTAGTCTCCCCTATCCTAATCGATAACAAAAAGTGCTGAGGACTAGCTCATCTCAATGCTTTTTTTTTAAGGGAAAATAAAATCACAGAATAAGCCATGTAGACTCATAAACTAACTCCTAATGCTGAGAGCCCAACGTGTTAACTTTATGTCTTGAATACAGATCAGGCATGTACTCAAAATAACTGATTGCACACAATTAGGCCCTCACTAAGATCTTGGCTGGTTCCTATTGGGCTGACTTCTGCCCATTCTCCTAAATGTAGATTGATATAAAGTGATGCAAACATGGGAATCCGCTAGACTCTTCTTTGTTTTTTTTTTTTTTTTTTTTTTTTGGGTGGACTATGACCTCTAGAGATTGATGGCTTAGGTCAGGGCTAGAACCTTCTCGGGTTTGGGTCAAGAGCCCTTAGAGCTCAATTATTCGAGAATCCATTTGGTCCCTAACCCATGTTACTAGACTTGACCTTTCCTAACTTGGGCTCTCCCTAGACCTAGAGTATCAACATATAGTCCTTGGCCTAAAGGGAGTTGGGTTGTACAAAAACACATGCAAACACCCTAGACTAGAGTGGTAAGTTATAATATTTAAAGTTTAGAACAGTCCTCTTACGACTGATATGCTTAGTCATCCATGGGAAGCGTGGCAAGTTAAGAATATTAGATTGATTTCTCATATATCATGTGGATTAAGGAAAGTATGTCATGAGTGGGTGAATCGGTTGCTTGCTTAGTTGGAAGTCTAATACACTGACTGAGAGGCCAACTATTTTCCCGAGCAGGAAATAACATGGTTTAACCTAAAGGCACTGTGAATTCTGGTATGGGAGTACCTTTATTACAAGGATGCCTAATGCAAGTGTAATTAAAACAATTTCCTGTATTAATTTTCAATTGTCACTACTTTCTTTAAAAAGTCCCCAATGGAATAGTCATTGTAAAGACCACGACCTAGAAACCCAAGTTCCCACACGAATGGTTAGAGCTGCTTAGTGCTAGGCCAGGTGTTCTGTTTCTTTTTTCTTCTTAAATCTCGAGTGGGGCTACAATAGAGTTAGTGGCCTGGCTAAAGAGCTTAAGCACAGCTCTGAACTAGGAAGCTGGCCCAGTTCTTGGGCCAAAACTAGGCCCAGTTTTCTAGTATGGATTTTGGCAGTAAGGTTTGTCTGGTCCAATAGACTAGGCGATGTACCTAATCTAGGAACTCGAGAATCCTGGGCTAGACATGTGCCCAGTTTCTGGTCTAGAGAGAATTACTATCATGATCCCAAATGAATTCTGCTATAGTCCAAAAATATTTAACAAAATAAAATTAGAAAAGTAAATGTAATTAATAGAGTAGCGAGTGACTATTTAGGAAAACTTACAAAATCGAATCTACTCCCTAAAACAAACCATAAACCGAAAGCGACTTCGAAATGGACAATTTATCCATTCTAATGAGGTTTCAAAAACACCATGAATAATCGTTCATGTGGGGACCAATTGACTTCATATCCCTGAACCTAAGATCCAAACGTAGGGGTGATAGTAGATGATGTGATGGAGTGCATTGCGTCATCACCCGTCATAAATGATGGCCTCTGCTAATCAATGCGGGAAGTCGATATTTAATTACACTAAAACATTAAGAAGAAAATATATTACACTGAACCAAATCAGATAAAGAAATAAAATGTACAGTGTTAGTTCAAAATGAATTTAAAGAAGTAACTTAGATAATTACAGTGGCTGGTGGTTAACTCCAACTTTATAATGCTTAGAGGGTGAAACAAGCTGATTAGGGAAAAGAGACCTAATTTAACTCCTAATAAGCTTAATTTGAATGGAAACACCTATTTGCATAAAACTCTACCTGTTAAGGCACATCCTGGACCAGGACAAGAAGCCTGAAGAACCCGATTGAGTTCGTGGTTAGAGGACCTATCCGGCTTCCCAGCCAAGTCGTCTTCTCTCTCTCTCTCTCTCTCTCTCTCTCTCTCTCTCTCTCTTTGATTTCCTCCTTTTTTTTGGGTCTCGAATTAAGGATTAATCTACTGGGCCCTCAAATATACAAATTGAGATGTAAATTTCTTTATTGGGAATTTTATAAAAAATCATGATGCCATTTTTAGGCGTCTACAGCAAACCATCAAATTAGCATAGTAAAATCTTATTGCTCTACCCTATTGAACTTTTCATAGGTTAAGAAAGACAACCAAAGAGATATTCATGAACACAGATTTTTAGTTTTCCTTGATAAGTGGAAAACAACATCCATTGTAGAAGATGCTAGAGATTTGGTAGAGTCAATATTCTTCCCACCCTCCACGCATATGTTCGAAGTGAAACAAAAATTAATACTCATCCTATCAAAAGACAAGTTGCCATCCAGGTAAGACTATAAATTGTTTTGGCAATAAATGTACATTTAAAAGCAATAACCTAGCTCGAAGGCGATGTTTGAGCTATTCCAGCAAAATTGGCAAAAGAATTGATGGGTGATGCAGACTAGGGATAGATGGCCAATTTGTTTTGAGTGAAGGGATAGGGTATAGGATCAATAGGGAGCTTTCATGTGTGGATTCAGAGTAAACGAGGTCAACTTGATTTCACTCTTATTATAGATGGTGTCCGAAAACATAAGTACTTAAGGGAGGCATAGGAGTGGTGGTTTATTATGATTCTAACATAAGCACAAGCTTGTCACTTCCAATTGCTATAGAGGACTCCTTTCTAGCTACAATCCTCACTTGGAGCAAGCATTCATGCCAGCATGCAATTCAAGATGGTAAGAAACAGATATATTGACTGCCACTTTAGATTT
>JAKOGI010000049.1:25000-62500 GCA_029747015.1 Carnegiea gigantea | reverse complement strand
ACTTTTTGGTATATGTTATGAAATTTTAATTAGTCAATGGAGGATTCTTTTCTTTTTCTTTTGATGTATCATATCTTATTTATGGGCTGTCTCCCTTTTGCCCCAATATGAAGTTATAATAACAACTTCTTGAGGTATTACTCTATATACAAAGTGGGAAATGATTCTTTCATTCAAAAGCCAATGCATTTCATAATTTGTGTAAAATATTTTTAGGATTTCTTCAATTTTCACCTTTGCATTTGTAAGGCTGCATTGCATCCATATCTGGGAATCTTATGTTTAGTGCCTGTATTAGGTTTATTGTTCCGATTCTAAGCTCTTTGGCTTTTAGTACTCTCTTTTTAAAAAGAAGTTCTTTAGTTAGATAGGCTCACGAATTTTAACCAGGGTTTAAACACCTTTCCCATCTCACAAAAGACGTTAAGTTGATCAATCAGCCTCATTTATAAGTATTTATATTATGGGTTATAAATTTAAATCTTATTTGTTTGTTTTAGTAATATGTTTATTCCTATTAAATCTTGGTTTATTCTTATGAAATTTCTATCATTGATCTCATGGAAGAATTTTCCGACTCAATCGTAGGAATTGGACTCCTCAAAAGTGTCAACCCAACCTTTGCTGAATTTGTTAACCGATCTTAGGAGTTTTCCCTACCTCTTCATCGAATTATGTTATTTACACTCATCGATCATAAGAAGTTGAACATAAGGGAATGCAAAAACTGCTTAATTAATTTTCCTAGAATTTATTAATTCTAGGTGGATGTAAATTTCATACATTGGTTACAGACCTTAACTAATGCTTTCATGGAAAAGGATTTTCTTATAGTGGAAATATATGCATAACATCATCTATGATTGTGCACGTTGCCTAGTATTTGGAACCCCTTAGCCCCTAGTGTGAGAAGTTTGTAGGTACCTGGGAATGCCTCTTCTTTAACACTAAGGTCCTTCCAAATATGGTCCCAAATTTCTTGTCTGCTTTCTAATTGCTTCTATGGCTCTTAGGATAAAATCTTTAGGTTTTCAAGTTGACGGTTCACCCTCCTATCGTATATCCTGTGATCCTACCTTTATATAGCTCAGTCTTCGTTGCAACTTTTTATTTTACTTCTGGTAGCAATTCTAGGGCTTTAGTTTGTGCCCTTATATTCTGTGATAGAGATTGATTTCGCTAACTCTCCTTTAACTTAACTGGTTGCCAACTTTGAGTCACTGTACACCCTGATACTATTGGCTTGTAGGGTTTTACATATCTCCAGGTTTATTATGATGGCTTTACATTCTACCTTGCTATTTGTGGCCGGAAATGAAAACCTCAGGGCATATTCAAACTTATCCCCTTCTTGAGAGACCAAGATTAGTGTAGCCCTTAACCTATTCTTTGTGGAATATCCATCCGCATAGACTATCCACCAATGTGGTTGTAAATCTAAGCTTTCACCCTTGAACTTACATTCTTCTGGGAAGTTTGATATGACATCTGCTTTTACTACTATCCTAGGTTTGTACTACATGTCAAACCTTGACAACTGGACTGCCCATAGTAATGTCCCTCCTAAACAGTCATACTCTTGCATCATCTTCTTTAATGGCTAATCTATGAAGACTTCAACTAGACGTGCTTCAAGGTAGGGTCCCAATTTTCTTGCTACCATGATCAGGGTTGGGGATAACTTCTCTATATTCGGATAATTTAGCTCTAGATCTATAAGACATGACTAACAAAGATGACATAAATTTTCTTCTCATCCCCCTCCCTCACTACTAGACTGCACTTACAACATCCTCTGATGCATATAAATATATATAGAGATCAGGGAAGGTATCTCAAATAGGCACTATTCAATTTGTTTAAAGGTTTCCTTTGATTCTTCAATCCATCTAAAGTCTTCGATTAGCCTCAGGTAATTAAAGAATAAAGAATGGGATGCACTTCTGTGAAGAATTAGAAGCAAATCTTCCTATGGCTGCCTACAATCGGTCAGTTTTTGGAATTCTTTCATAGTTCTGGGGCTTACTATATCTAAAACCACCTTTACTTTTTTTGGATTTGCTTCAATCCCTCTTTCATTATCATAAAACCCAGAAACTTGCTAGCTAATATCCCAAAGGCACTTTTCTTAGGATCTAGCTTCACACTTAACCTTCTTAAGGTATTGAAAGGCTTCTCTAGATCTAAAAGGTGCTAATCTTAAGTCTTGGAGTTAACGATCACATCAATAATGTATACTTCCATGTTCCTACGTATTTTTCTCATAAAGAGTTTGTTGACTAGCCTTTAATACATAGCTCGGCATTCTTCAGTTGCGTAACGGCTCGAACCCAAAGTTCCTTTTGAATATTTCAAATTACCCTAATCGCAAATTAATTCAGTTGGGCGCCGCATTTAATCTCGCACTTCAATTTATTATTTTATATGTATATGTTTCAATTTATCATTTTTGTGTATAAATTTATGCGTCGTAGGTTGAAACAATGACGTGGTCTCGACATGAACCTTGTAATGCTCCTTAAATAATTCCTCCAAGTTCTGATTAATATTCGAACACCCGCATGGTAATACTAAATAAATAAATAAGTAAAATAAATTTTGAGGTAATAAAAAGAAGAATAAATGATCAAAAATAGTAATAGGGTAATGTGTTCTCTCAAATTTATATCTAAATGGTGTAAGATTTAAATTTATTAATTCTAGATAAAATTACAACTTCAATTATATCTATATAAATACATAATTATATCTAAATATATATACGTATGTAATGAATAGAAATAATAATAATAATAATAATAATAATAATAATAATAATAATAATAATAATAATAATAAAAATCAAGAAATAAAAAGGCGATGGGATAATTATGAGAAAAATCTAGAGTTTGGGTTATGTGGCATCAAATGAAAGGAAGAAAAAAAAAGGAAAAAGGATACTTAGAGATGGCCTAATCTAATAAATCTACTAAACTAAATAAATCAACTAAAATTAACAAAACCCAAACCCAAAACAAAACCCCCGTGTGTCTGCCGTCGACCCCCCTCCTCTACCTCCTCTGTTTTTCTCGCTGCTCGCCCCAACCTTTCTTCGTTTGCTTTCGCCGGCAGTCGGTCGAGACGCCACCGCCGCGCCACCCCCTACCGTCGTCCAACCGCCAGTCGCTGGTCCCTGCTCCCTTCTCTCTCCTCTTGTTTGTGAACGTGAGTGCTTGAGAGGTGAAAACCCTAACCCTTTTCAATTCAATTTTTGATGTTTTAACTTTGAATTCTTGAGTTAAATGATGTATTTGGGCCTAAGGAATGCAAATTGTGGTTTCTTGAATGTTGATTGTAAATTTTATTGATGAAGAAAAGAATTGGGCCGGGCATGGCATTATGAAGAATGGTTTGGTGTAAATTTTGGGTTTAATTGTGTTAGTTTGATGACGCTTAGGACTATTGTCATGAATAAGTGAAGAAATTTATGGGTTATGTATGTTTGTAAATAGGTGAGATATGTTTGTTAAATGTAAATTATGAGAGAAATTAAGCTTGTTATGCGATTTAATGGAGTTTAAAAAAATATTAATGCCTAATTAAGTGAAATTAGAAGACAAAAATCTATTGGATAAGTGAGTTGGGATCATGAGATGGAAGGATTAGGGTTAGGGTTGAATAATATTTAAGACAATCTTATTGACTTATTAAGGTTTAGTGAGCTAATCAGAGGTTAAAATGAGAAAAATATGTAGGTATATATGAGGTTAATAAATGTTATGTTTTAACCACAACTAAATTATTAAGAGTTATGTTTGAAATAAAGATACAAGGTTGATTTTGGGTCATTTGGTGGTTGAGCAAAGTATAATGGATGTTCGAATTGAGTGATTGAATTTGGATGTGTATGCTATCATAAGTTGGTGAGTGAGGTTAAACTTGTGGTTTAGATGACAAGTTGAACTTATTTCTGTTGTTTTAATTGTGTCAGAGTAATATTTGAATGAAGATTAATGGTTATGCATGTGTTGTAAAGGTGTGTGTGGTCGTGGATATGGTGGTTAATGTTCTTGGGTGATGTTTATCCTAATTATATTTATTTTCAATTGTGTAGTTTTATTAGTGTTTAAAAAGAACTTCATGGTAATTAGATGGGAAGGTATATATATGAGGTGTGAGGACATATGTTAGGAATTAGTTGTCAAGGGTAGGTAGAGGGAGAGAAAGGAATAAATGGTGTGTTTGTTGAAATGATTAATATAATGTCTTTGTGGGTTATTTCTCTAATAATAATTGCATGATTGGAGCTCGATGTGAGCATGAGACCAAGTTCGTGAAATCACCTTAAAACGCATTGTAAACTAAAGTTTAATGGTTAACGATGATTCGTTAAAGGGAAAAGCAATAATCGTATTAATATTATTAATGATAATTGTTGCCAAAAATAATCACAATTCTAATAATAATAATAACAATGATGATTTAATAACAAACTCAAGATGAGTCACACCGTTACATCACTATAGCTCATATTAAACAAACATTGGCTGCATAAAGGAGAGGAACAAAAACAAAATAAAATAGAATCAAATGAAGTTAAGTCAAATGAATTCAAATTACTCATTAAGTCAATAAATTTAATAAAATTTCTTAATCTGACATTAATCGAGAAAATGACATGTTTGGAGCAGAAGTGAGGCTACCTCTATCGCTTCAAGCTGCCAGCAAATAATTTCTACTACAACGGAGAGAGATTATCAAAGACCAGGTACGTACATTGCCTGTGCTCTTCGCACACTCACATGTTTCTCAAATTATGCAAAATCAATATGATAATCATATAATGAATCATTTTATGCAATGTTTTGCCACATAATCAAGTGGCCCCATCAATTATCAATCATCAAGACTTATGCCCTTCAATTTACCCACGCGGCTGCAACTCAGGCTCTCCGATCGGCCTGGGAGGTGTGCACCTATCTCAAGATCGCTACAGACGTTAACAGGAGTCCACTTCCAGATAATAACCGGCAAATCAATTTTAATTATACATTCTCTCTCTCCTATTTACAAAATAAAATGTTTTGAAATGTGGGCGCGCAACTATTTCAACTCCAAGTCTATTTTACTGCATAGGGATGTATGTGCTGATCTTCGGCTCATATTTTGAACATTTTTATATTTCTGTTTTAGGTAATGGATCAGTGAATGGTTTCCCTCCTGGTAAGCCAGTAGGTAGCAAGAAATAAGCGAGAGTTGAAATCTTGGTGGACGTTAGCTGGTCATGTATTCACGGTGTTGCAGGTAATTTCAGGTAGCCTTGTTATATTATGGAACGGCAGTAATGCCTCCAATCAAAAGACTTCCGCTGCAAATCATAGTAAATAAGTGCTTAATTAGAGTAACCAGGCATTAGAATTGGGGGTGTTACAGTTGTGGTATCAGAGCTAGATTTGCGAAACACTATGAGCATAGGATGCCCAAGGTTTAGGGCTACTAGCAGTTATAGTGATGCTTAAGAGTTGTGTTGGACTAGCAAAACGAGATGTTGACTAGGAGTTTATGTGTATGCGCACATCATAAGGATGTTTCCGCAAACATTTGCCTGGCTTTCAGTCTTTGGTATTAAAATCAGCGACACAGTTCAACAATATCTTAAGAATTTCATCGTTATCAAAGTAGAGCGAGAAAGCAATCGATTAACTTTTTGGTGAAATATGTATTCCAAAGAAGATTATTAAGCTCATAGCAATAATTTTGTGGAATTTGGGTTGCACATTTGAGTTACCAAAATTCTTTCAATTAGTGGTTTTACTAAGACGTACTGAACTACTAAATGTTTGGGGGTATTACATAACAAGAAGGTGAAGTTCGTAAACTCTCATATGATTAATGTAGTACCAAACTGCATTTAGCTTGCTAGACAAGGAAATGTATTATGCAGCAACATTCATGGATTAGTCAGTATGAAATAAAAATTGCAATAGTGCAATGAGGTCACTGTATGAGAGCCTGTCACACCGTTATAGATGTTTTGCAATAATAATTTAGCATGATGAATTAGGTGTTGACAATTCAGTAGCTTAGTGCTACTTGATATCATATGGGTTATTTGCAACAAGATAAGGTGTTACACAAAGAAAGTGCTGTCATTTATGTGGGCTGCCAACTGCTAGGTGTGTACAAGTCATTATAACCAAAGAGCACGTTTTGCAGTGAGGGAGGTAGTAAGTAATGAAGAGATAGAAGATATTTAGACTTGGTATGTTGGTAGACGTTTTGATTCTGGGTCGGTGATCTAGGTCATAAAAACAAACGTGCCTCACTCTGGGCGATGGTAGGCATCGAAAACTTTGAAAATGTGTAGGAGAAAACTCTTTTGGACATTCAAGATTCTATCAAGTGGTTGGGTCGATAACTTCCACCCTTATTATAAGGTTACAACAATCTCTAAGGGCACATTGAAAATTACTAAGGGTGGATTTTAGCTCCAAGATACCTATAAGTGGTTCTAAGGATACAATATAAATAATTTTTCTCATTATCATGGATTAGGTCGTGGGCACTAATGGGTCAAGCTATACTCATTAGATTGTGCAAAATGAACTAAGTGGGAAAGATCTTACTTTGGCATCAGGTGATTCGGTGAGTAATCTCCTTGGGATTAACAAGAACTAGATGAAGGGGAAAAAAAAAGAAAGGAAAAAAAATTGAAAAGGAAAAGTGACAAGAAGGATACTTAGATGTTGAATTCATCAAAGTAGCGAGAGTGATGGCCCATAATTTTGAGCATGCTCGCTTTGGTAAAAAACGACTATTTATAGAAGAAAAAAAATGACTATTTACAGAAGTGAAATTATAGGAAAAAGAGATTGAGGATATGTTATATATGTGGACAGATTTGCTACTTTTGTGTACTAGAAATTTCGGAAGTCATAATTTATATTTTGCCTAGAGTGGATAAGTTTGGGGAGACAAATAATATTTGGAGAAGTATAATAAATTACAATGGTTATATGGGTTGAACTAATTAGGGTACTTGTTGATGCATTACAGTTTATGTTGGTAAGGAATTGGGAGTAGCGATTCAAGCATATATATTGCATGGACTCTATGGAAGTAATACTAGTGATTCTATGAATGTCAAATTCAAAGGAGCATTACCAGAACACAAGTTTAGGCACAACAATAGAGGATTGTGAGATACTAAGATCTGTGAGATGTTTGCATATAGATTGCATAAATTAGCATCCTTCTTGCCCTCCTTTGTTCCCACCTAGAGTTAGCCACCCTCCTACTATGCAATCATATAATTTAATTTACAATTCCTTTTCATTCACATTAAGCTTTGCAAAAACTATTTAATCACTGCAGCAATACTTATTTACATACCTTTTCTCTCATTGATTTTCCTCATGAAATTAATTTTTAAAGGGAATTCCTATCATTAAGATGGATTACGTCTCTTTTGCTTTCACTAATTACCTCTGCTCAGCTTACCTTTTGCAACTATTATTTCAATAGTAACATGACCTTGCTTGCCCTCAATATCCAATCACTACGTTGGTTGCTATTTTCCTACTAGTCTGGCTTTTGGGTTATGCACAATGTATTGGTTCCCATGTAACCAACGATTAGAACCATCTAAATATTATTGCCCCTCATTCCTAAATTGTTTACACTTATAGTTATTTTCACTCCATCTGTATCACAATAATATTTTAGTTACCCATCGTTTTGAAATTTATCATCTGTTCCTTTCATTAAAATCTTACATCAGCAACATTCTTAGTACTTTTAGTCATTAATCAACTTCTCCCTTTATCATCTTGATTTGTGTACCGACATCACCTCTTTGCTATATTACCTCCTCTCAATCCTGAGTATTTGTCTAGAAGATCTTTATTTGCATACGAAACCTTGCCAACTAATTTGTCTTTTGCGTTAATGCTATTATTTCTATCATTTTTATACTTGGGTGATTTGCCTCATCTTTAGACTTTGCTTTCTTTCAACATTATCTGATCCTTCTTTTAATTTCAAACTTTTAGAATGCTAGTCGTTCCTTAAGAGTGCTTGTACTTATTTCCAGCATCATCCACCATGTCCTTGAAACTTGTGACTAAATATTGAATCCATTCTTACCCGACTTTAAGTGGTTATCAATATATTCTAATACTTTTGACTTTCATCTTTCTCTTTGTCATTTTGCTAAAAGCATATTTATATGTATACAACTTGCACCCTGTTTATTCATGGTTGTAAGCCAAGCCCACATAGCTTGTTGGAGTTAGAGATGCAGTTAAGCTTCCACTAGTACGAGTGGACAATGACTGTTGTAACCCCAACAAGTTTCTTGCTTTTAAATTCCATTTGCCAAAATATAGACTCGACCTTTCTCTATGCAATCTTGTTATCTTTCCTAAACTTGTTTCCTATTGCCTATTTTATACTCTGCTCATTCAAATCCAAATTCGTCCATCGGCTTCATCATGTTAATGGTGGTAGACGGTCACTATGTTGAAACTCTGGTACTAATATTTTATCTATAATTCAACGATTAAACCCAAATGTAACTGAATCATTTTTCCCATTTAAGTGGGTCAAGTCTTTTCCATTCAGAAATCTTTTGTCGTTATTTATTACCCTATGCTTGACCTTGCGATTATTCTATTTCTTATGATGTTGGTATTATATTTACGGCCTTGACATTCAGCCACACTTTAGCGTCGTAATTATAGTATTATTCCTGTTAGAGCTCTTAAACCCCAAATTTATTTCTATTCATGGGAGGGGTTCGAGCGGCTTGGTCGAGCAATCAGAACTTTTGTTAAAAGTATTTAGGTAAGTGACTGATCTTGTCTTCCTATCTTGAATACTTTAATCCTTTCTTACTTCATTTCATATTTCATAAACAACGTAACTTGACTTGTAAGTCAACCTACTAACTACTCCACCGAATTGAGATGGCATAGAATGATTATATTTGCCACTGATATGACTCAGGAACTATTAACTATCTGTTGGCTCTTTCATGATTTTTACATGCAGACCATAATGCTAGTGGCCTTCTATTAGCCATCTCTACGTTAGCCATCCTATGACAATCCCTCCATTGTTACTACATTTCTAACGTCATTATTTATTTCTCCCATGGGCAATGGCTCACTTCACCACCATTCTTAACACTGTCACTTGTGGATATGTTCATTTTTAAAGTTGAATCTGGATATAGGAAATTTTTGACTAGTCCAATGATACAAAGCCCAGCATAATTCGAACACAATAATAGCTATCTAATCTAGCGTCGCCAAGGACCGTGAGGATATGAGCATTGAAGTTGTATCACATGGGTGAAGAAACGAGTTGTCATTGGCATTAAAGTGCGACCCTCAAAAATAGCGAAGATTAAGTTAAGTCAAAACGGTGATATCAAATTACAGAGACTTAGGCACAATGTCATACAAGGGAAGTCACCTAACTTTATGATGCATGAGGATGCATCCTTGAGGTTATGAGACCGGTTATCTATTCCCAATAAAGAAGAATTGGAAGTAAGATTTTAGGAGGAGCCCATACTGCTCGTTATTCAGTGGATTAAGGAGGAGCAAAATGTCTAGCGGTCTAAACAAATATTGTTGGTGGGATAACATGAAAAGAAATATTACAGAGTGTGTAGATGAATGTTTGACATGTCAAAAGGGGAAAGCTGAACATCAACGCCTTGTGAGCGAGTTAATGCCTTTAAAGATTCCTACTTGGAAGTGGGATTCCATTTTAATGGATTTTATTATGTGCTTGCCCCTTTCTGTTTCAAAGAAGAATGTTATTTGGGTCATTGTGGACAAACTCACCAAATTTACCCATTTTATACCAATTCAGGACACTTGGGGCGTAACGAGAGTATCATAGTTGTATGTCAAAGATGTCGTTTGACTGCATGGCATGTAAAAGGGCATAGTATATGATAGAGACCAAAGGTTTCAAGCTCGGTTTTGGCAAACTCTACAAAAACCTTTTGGGACCAAGTTAAATTTTAGTAGCTCATATCACCCTGAGACTAATGGGCAAACGAGAGAGTGAATCCAACCCTAAGGGATATGTTGAGAGTCTGTGTACTTGGCCTCCAAAGAAAGCGAGAAGCTTACTTATCATTGGTGAGTTTCCTTTATAATAGCATCTATCAGTCCACTATTAAAATGGTCCCTTTTGAAACACTATATGAATGATAAAGTATTTTTAAAAAGGTATCCCCAGTTAAAGAAGTGAGAATATTCAATTTCAAGGGCAAACTTAGCCATAGATACATTGGCCCTTATTAAAATATCGAGAAGTTAAATCCTCTGGATAGAGTCACCAACAAAACTTGAGCATGTGCACAACATTTGTCACATTTCCCAGCTCAGAAGATACGTCCCGGATCCAAAGCATATCATCATAACAGAGCGAGTAGAACTCGCTGAAAATCTACTGTGCGAACAGTGTCCTGTATAATTATTAGATTACAGAGTTAAGCAACTTTGACACAAAAGCATTCCACTTATTAAGGTCTGTGGACCAACCATTACTCTTTTGAGGCTATATGGGAAACTGAGGAGGGCATGAGAAGCAAGTATCCATATCTATTTGAGGTACGAACAAGGTTTCTTTCAAACTGCAAGTTTCGATGACGAAACGTCTTTTAAGGGGGGAAGGCTGTAACGGCCCGAACCCAAAGTTCCTCTTGAATATTTCAAACTACCCTAAAAGCAAATTGATTCAGTTGGACGCCACATTCAATCTCGCATTTCAATTTATTATTTTATATGTATATGTCTCAATTTATCATTTTTGTGTATAAATTTATGCATTGCAGGTTGAAACGACGACGTGCTCTCGACATGAACCTTGTAATGCTTCTTAAATAATTCCCCCCAGTTCTGATTAATATTCGAATGCCTGCATGGTAATACTAAATAAATAAATAAAATAAAATAAATTTTGAGGTAACAATAATAAGAATAAATGATCAAAAATAGTAATAAGGTAATGTCTTCTCCCAAATTTATATCTAAATGGCGTAAGATTTAAATTTATTAATTCTAGCTAAAATTGCTACTTTAATTATATCTATATAAATGCATAATTATTTTTATATATATATATATATATATATATATATGTATATAATAATAATAATAATAATAATAATAATAATAATAATAATAATAATAATAATAATAATAAATAATCAAGAAATAAAAAGGGGATGGGACAATTATGAGAAAAATCTAGAGTTTGGGTTATGTGGCATCAAATGAAAGGAAGGGAAAAAAAAGGAAAAAGAATACTTAGAGATGGCCTAATCTAATAAATCTACTAAACTAAATAAATCAACCAAAATTAACAAACCCCCCTGCTTTTGCCGTCGACCCCCCCTCTGCCTCCCCTGTTTTTCTCGCTGCTCGCCCCCATCCTTCTCCATTCGCTTTCGCCGGCCGTCAGCCGAGACGCCACTGCGGCGCCACCCCCTGCTGTCACCCGACCGCCAGTCGTCGGTCCCCGCCCACTTTTCTCTCCTCTTGTTTGTGAATTTGAGTGCTTGAGAGGTGAAAATCCTAACCCTTTTCAATTCAATTTTTGATATTTCAACTTTGAATTCTTGATTTAAATGATGTATTTGGGCCTAAGGAATGCAGATTGTGGTTTCTTGAATGTTGATTGTAAATTTTATTGATGAAGAAAAGAATTGGGATGGGCATGGTAATATGAAGAATGGTTTGGTGTAAATTTTGGGTTTAATTGTGTTTGTTTGATGATGCTTAGGATTATTGTCTTGAATAAGTGAAGGAATTTCTGGGTTATGTATGTTTGTAAATATGTGAGATATGTTTGTTAAATGTAAATCATGGGTTGGTGATTAGGAGAGAAATTAAGCTTGTTATGCGATTTAATGGAGTTTAAGGAAATGTTAATGCCTAATTTAGTGAAATTGGAAGACAAAAATCTATTGGATAACTGACTTGGGATCATGAGATGGAAGGATTAGGGTTACAGTTGAATAATATTTAAGAAAATCTTATTGACTTATTAAGGTTTAGTGAGCTAATCAGAGGTTAAAATGAGAAAAATATGTAGGTATATATAAGGTTAATAAATGTTATGTTTTAACCACAACTAAATCATTAAGAGTTATGATTTAAATAAAGATACAAGGTTGATTTTGGGTCATTTGGTGGTTGAGCAAAGTATAATGGATGTTCGAATTGAGTGATTGAATTTGGATGTGTATGCTATCATAAGTTGGTGAGTGAGGTTAAACTTGTGGTTTAGATGACAAGTTGAACTTATTTATGTTGTTTTAATTGTGTAAGAGTAATATTTGAATGAAGATTAATGGTTATGCATGTGTTATAAAGGTGTGTGTGGTCATGGATATGGTGGTTAATGTTCTTGGATGATATGTATCCTAATTATGTTTATTTTCAATTGTGTAGTTTTATTAGTGTTTAAAAAGAAGTTCATCGTAATTAGATCGGAAGGTATATATATGACGTGTGAGGACATATGTTAGGAATTAGTTGTCAAGGGTAGGTAGAGGGAGAGAAAGGAATAAATGGTGTGTTTGTTGAAATGATTAACATAATGTCTTTATGGGTTATTTCTCTAATAATAATTGCATGATTGGAACTCGACGTGAACATGAGACCAAGTTCGTGAAATCACCTTAAAATGTATCATAAACCAAATCTTAATGATTAACGATGATTCGTTAAAGGAAAAAGCAATAATTGTAATAATATTATTAATCACAATTGTTACCAAAAATAATCACAATTCTAATAATCATAATAACAATGATGATGATTGATAACGTCGTTAATAACAAACTCAAGATGAGTCACACCATTACGTCACTATAGCTCGTATTAAACGAACATTGGCTGTATAAAGGAGAGGAACAAAAACAAAATAAAATAGAATCAAATTAAGTTAAGTCAAAGGAATTCGAATTACTCATTAAGTCAACAAATGTAATAAAATTTCTTAATCTCACACTAATCGAGAAAATGACATGTTTGGAGTAGAAATGAGGCTACCACTATTGCTTCAAGCTGCCAGCAAATAATTTCTACTACAACGGAGAGAGATTATCAAAGACGCGGTATGTACATTGCCTGTACTCTTCGCAAACTCACATGTTTCTCAAATTATGCAAAATCCATATAATAATCATATAATGAATCATTTTATGCATTGTTTTGCCATATAATCAAGTGGCCCCATCAATTATCAATCATTAGGGCTTATACCCTTTAATTTACCCGCGCGGCTGCAACTCAGGCTCTCCAATCGGTCTGGGAGGTGTGCACCTATCTCAAGATCGCTACAGACGTCAACATGGGTCCATTTCTAGATAATAACCGGCAAATCAATTTTAATTATATATTCTCTCTCTCCTGTTTACAAAATAAAATGTTTTGAAATGCGGGCGCCCAACTATTTCAGCTCCAAATCTATTTTACTGCATAAGGATGTATGTGCTGAGCTTCGCTCATATTTCGAACGTTCTTATGTTTTTGTTTTAGGTAATGGATCAGTGAATGGTTTCCCTCTTGGTACGCCAGCAGGTAGCAAGAAATAAGTGAGAGTTGAAATCTTGTTGAACATTAGCTGGTCAAGTATTCATGGTGTTGTAGGTAATTTCAGGTAGCCTTGTTCTGTTATGAAACGGCGGTAATACTTCCAATCAAAAGACTTCTGCTGCGAATCATAGTAAATAAGTGCTTAGTTAGAGTAAGCAAGCATTAGAATTGGGGGCGTTGCAAGTTGTAATGGCATAACCTTATAAGTGTAGCCCCTCGTGTAAGATGAAGGTATCTAGGAGAAACCAGAGTGGGCATCCATGAAGGTAAGATAACCATGACTATAAGTTGAATCCACCAATCAATTAATCTTGGGGAGTGGGAAGCAGTCCTTCGAACATACCTTGATTAAAGTTGTATACCTCTATGAGCTGTTGGCTTTTTTACCATCACTACATTTTCCAACGAGTGAGGATAGTAGCATTCCTTGATGAACCTTGCATCTAGCAGCTTTTGCACTTCTGATGACACTATCTTGTCTTTGACAGACAATCTCTTAAGGCCAACTTTATTTGTCTTTCTTTAGAAGGTTAGGAATTTGTCCAACTTCTTTATCATTGGTAATATAGCTTCATCTACCCTTAAATTGGTTAATCCTCTATTGTCTTGGGAGCATTGTCAATTTACTACTGGGCATATGTACACCTAGCTGATAACTTTCTCTAGGGGGGTTGTCCCATACTAGTTCATCGTATCTTCTACCATGAAGCTCCCTATGTTAGAGGTATAGGCATTAGGATTCATATTCTTGGGATCTTGCTTCTTAGGGACGACAATTTCTTTTTCCCTAACACCTTCCTTGGGTGCCTTCTTGCTCAACTCTAGGTTCCCACAGATGGTGTCAAATGTGTAGCACAGTTTAGAGCTTCTATGATTCTTTTAGGAACCTTCAAGATCTTCTGCCACTGTCCAAGAGTTCAAAGGGGGTGTTTTCCCTCTTTAAGAGGCTCCTACATTCGAGTTAAGGAGAATTGTGGAGAGGGTAGTATGAAAAGTAGCTTATGCAAGTCTTGTCAACCTACCTTTGATGTTGGATTTTTCGAACGTTTCTCTTAGAAGAATCAATCTTAGTGGGATTTTACAACTTTTTAGACATACCTACTTTTTTAATTTAATTCAGACTAAAAGATAGTTATCATTTCCTTGTAGAGTTAGGAGATCTTGACTAGGTCTTTCCTTCTCTATCAAGCAATGTGCATGAGAATTATTTTCAAGGCTTCGGTGGACCTGCTTTTTAGAAAGCTTGTGCCTGGGCTCAGACTGCTCAGTCTTGGTAGCTTGATCTAGTCAATTCTCTTTCTCGTCCTTTGCTTGGGTTATGGCCTAATTATTTTAGAGTTAATTTATACCCAACTCACTAGTATTGCAAAAATAAAATGTTATTTCATAAGATATAGTAACAAAGAATTACAATTTGTTACCTACATCGGTCAAGATTAACATGTCATTCATGTGAAAGTTTTGTATTTTTTTAGTTGTTTGGATCAATTCTAGTGGTTTGAATGGTTGGGCTAGGTCGGAAGAGCAATTAATATGTTCGAGCAGAGTGGAGCAACATGCTGACTATTCTTCCAACCCGCTTCAATCTACTCCAATTCGTTCTAATATGTTATAATCTACTCCAATCTATTAACTATTAATCGAACTTACTTTAACATGCTCCAATCTACTATTCACTTCTTCAACATGCTTATGAAGAAAAAGATCATAATAGAAGAGGAGAGAATAGAGAGAAACATATAAGGGTTGGATTGTAGACTCTTAATAACTCTTGGGAATTGATTGTTAACAATCTGAATTTACGAAAAATCATACAATGGCCCAAACTTTGGGCCTGTTTATTTTCCAATATCTACATCCAAAAAAAGGTAAGCAATGAGCCGTGATTGGGGCAAAAACTAACTGATCTTTTTTAGCATACTTATGGAGATTAATTAAGTGAAAGTTGGAAGTGTTACAAGATATTTCATAAGTTTGAATTATTCGCAATCAATCCTTCAAAAGTTTAGATATTTGAAATTAAAAAATCCTTATTTTGAATAATGAAAATAGGGTTGATTTAGAAATTCTATGTAAATTTTGGGTTTAAATGCCTTCATGTTAATAGTTTTGTTGCAGCGCGCCAAATTTTATATTTTTATGTAATACGCACTTCAATCCTTAATTATTAATTAATGAAGTAGGGTGTAAAAAAATCACCTTGTAAAAGCACGTACGTTAAAATTCCCCCAGCTACCACAGTAGGCGAATGGATTAAAGTCACGTACAACGTCGTCAATGTTTCCCCTATACCACCTTAGGCAAGTAGGCAAATCCTTATCCTATAGTTCCCCACCCTCACGCTTGCAATGGGGCACAATCGCACAACCTTACAAAGACAGTGCCAATTTGAAGTAAATAAGATCTAGGCCTCATAAATTGGTCATTCGGCTCAGTTTGGGATGAGATTAAGTTTGGCTCGGATTATATTTGGGTTGATCAATTTGGGTTCGGGTTCGGGTTTGATTCGGGTTAAGTTCATGTTTATTGAATTTGGTTCGGATTCGGGTACGGTTCAAGTGAAGTTTGAATTGGGTCAACTTTGAGTCAAGTATTCTCGAGTCGATTTGAATGCAGGTTGGGTCAAACTCTGTTCAGGAAGATTTCAATTTTAGGTTCAGGTCAATTTTGGGTTAGGTAGAAATCAGATCAAGTTAATTTCGGGTTAACTTGTATTTCAATTGGGTTAGTTTATGTGTGGTTTGAATTTGTTATCTTGCACACCCACACAAGTTATAGAATTTTGACGACTTAGATGAAGATTATATGGCCATGAATTTCAATTGGATTAGTTTTTAGTTTGCTTCTAATTCGTCTCCAATTAGATTTTCTTTTGATTAGTTTTCAATCTTGCACCAAAAAAAAGGCATATCAATTTGAAGTTTGGGTGGGGTATAAATTCCCTTCTTCCAATTTGTCGAAGGTTTAGTTTCAATTAGTTACTCCCAATGCATCACACAAGTAATCAAGTAGATGAACAAATAGTGCTATGAATTCCCCTGTCCCCAACCATCAAATTAAAGATCGAAAATAAATAAATTGACGACCGTTTAATCAACATAAAGTATATAATAACTTTCTTTAATTCCTTGATTCTATGTTTCCATTTTTGTTACTCAAATGAGTCAAACCCTTATTAAGTTATTTCCTTCCAAAATTGCAAATGTATTAATTATTTCATTTATTTGAAGTAAGGTTTTGTCATTTACTTTTGTCTTTCACATGATAAATATCAAGTGAACTGTGCATTTAGCATCAGCACTCACTACTTTAAGTTTGAATTAGATCAGCCTAGAATTGGGTCAGGTTAAACTCATTTTTGAATCGGTTTGGGGTCGGGTCATTTGTGTTTGGGTTGGATCGGCTCGGGCATGAATTGGTTCGGTTTCATTCGGTTCGGGTCATTTCGAGTTCGGGTCTACATTAGATCAATAAGATTTCGGGTCAGTTCAGTTTCAGTTTGGGTAATTTTAGGTTTCAAGTCGGTTCGGTTCTGGGTCGGTTTAGTTTCGGGTTTCGGGTCAAGATTGGTTCAATTCTTTCGGATGTCAGTTCAGGTCTGGTTTCAAGTCGTTTCGTTCGAGTCATTTGGATCGGATCGGTTTTGCTAGGTCTAATAAGACCCTAAGACCAAAAAAAAAAAAGAAAAAAAGAAAAAAAAGGAAGACATGACTTCCTCCTCTTTCCTTCTTATATTATTGTTGCACAATCAAAGCTTAAGCCAGGTCTCCAAGAACATTACAAACAGGTACTCCCATCAGGGCACAGCGAGGAGAGAGAGTGAGAGAGAGAGAGAGAGAGCGCACAACTTTGCTTAGTAAGGCCTCGTTAATCCTTCATGGTACCATCACAGGGTAAGTATGTCCTCCATAGACTTTTCTAGTTGGCATGTTTTTCGCCCTTTTCAATGTCTTGTGGCTGAATTTTTTGTCCCACCCCATGGGCAGACAGCCCCTTCAACAACCATAAAAAATGAAAAATAAAAAATTATCGAGGCGCACCATGTCAAAAGTAAATGGCTAAATCCACCACTGCTGTCAATCTGAGGCTGGTAAGGTAAGGGGATTGGCCGACAGGCAGGGGGCATTGAGCCCGGCATGCATCTAGCGTTGGATTTCAGTCCAAGCAGTATCTTTCACAAGAATTGTTAGTGTTAATTCCTCCAAGAAAATTAAAACATCTAATAAGACGTGCAACGTGCCTACCAAATCCTTCATTTTTTTGGGCGGTTGCTTAATAAAGTATAAGATGTAACAGCTAATTGACTCTCCGCATGAATATTATTTAGATCGAAAAAAAAGAAAATTTTTTTTGGGCTGATCCAGTGACCTTTCCCTATCACTATATACACACACAAACACACACACACATATACACAAATATATATATCTCTGTGTGTATGTGTACATATGCATAAATGTGAAACCCGCATTTTTGACGTACTTGCGTAACAAATATTATGCCTGTTGGGTTGGAAGTTTTTATTTTCATATCTGCCAACCTACAACTGCCATATCGCCCAAGTTATTGACCTATTCAACTTTAGATTCCATAATAAATTTCCTAAAGTTGTGTAACAAGACAAGCCTTCGATTCCTTGAACTCCAACAAAAGCAATTCCCAAATACGATCAGATTGTTGAACCCTGGTAATAGTTCTGTAATTTACTAATTCGATTCTTAATATAATCAAAGGGCCAGTAAGCTGACCAACGATTATATTTAGGACTTCGCTTTAAGATTAGAGGCCCGGGTATTCGATTATTAATACAATAGGTTGAAGTTTTGCGGTAGATTTGAGTCAAAAAAAAAGGGAGAAGGGGTTGAAATTAAAACCTCACGCCTGAAGCCCCCCCGTGCCTCCTTCTTCTTCCTCGAGTGGCCCGACCCCTCGCCCCCTTTATCTCTCTGCCGTTCTTCTGCTTCTTCACTGCACGCCTGCCATCTCCTCTTTGTCCTCGCTGCTACGCCATGCCTGACCGGACCCAAGCGACGCCACCGATGCCGGCGTCTCCCCCCTGCCCCTGGCCGAACCATCTCGGCACAGAACCGGCCAACAACTGGCAAATTGGTGCATGCAAGGTGAGCTTGAACCTGTTCTTCTACTATAAATTCAATCCTCATCTAAAATTCACCTGAATCATGCTTAATTTCTCAGAAAAATTGAGTTAGGGTTTTGGGGTTCGGTGGTGGTCGAACCTCACGCGAATCAGCGGACCTTTTGGGTGTGTGGAGTCCGATTTTTGACTTCAATCCAGCCAATTCTCACGCATATATCTTGGATTCGAGGTGGGTGGACCTTTAATCCCTCCTATTTTAAGGATTTCGAATGATAGTTATATGAATCAGTTTACTGAATTGGTAGATTGGATTGTCATTGTATGAATTCGATTATATGTGTGGACAAGCAAATGAATTAAACATTGCTATGCTAGGGCAGAACCAATATATTCTTGAAAGGTTGCTAGACGTTTTAAAATGGAGTTTTCGATGAATCTGGCTTACATTTATTGCTAATCATAGCATTTAAGTTAGAAACGAAGTTGTTTTTATGATTTAGCAACCCTATTACGTTTATACGAAGCTTTCAAGTTAGAATCAAAGTCGTTTTATGATTAGGCAACCTTGTTATGTTTATAAAGAGCCTTTTAGTTAAAGACGAAGTCGCTTTACGATTTACTAAACTTATTGTGTTTTTGCGAAGCATTTAAGTTAAAAATAAGTCATTTTACGATTTAGTAAATGTGTAACGTTTATAAGAAACTTTTAAGTTTAAAGTAAAGTCGTTTTACAAGTTAATAAACGTATTACGTTTATACGAAGCTTTTAAGTCAATAAAGGAGTCATTTTACAAACTAGCAAACGTTTTACGTCTATAGGAAGTTCTTAAGTTAAAAACGAGGTCATTTTGCAAGTTAGTAGCCGTAATACGTTTATATGAAGCTTTGAAGTTAGGAACTACGACTTAACAAGCTTATTACGTTTTTAAGAAGTTTTGAAGCTTCAAAGGAAGTCGATTTATGTATTAGTAGACTTATAACGTTTATGAAAAGCTTTTAAGCTTCGAACTTAGTTTGAATTAAGCATTGACCAAACATGTTATGCTTCAACGAGTTTCGATTCGCAATTTAGCAGACATATTACATTTAAAAGAAGCGTTTAGCTAAAAAGGGAAGTTGTTTTATGAGTTAACAGTCGTTTTACATTTATACGAAGCATTTAAGTTGGTAACTGCGCCGTTTTATGATTTAGTAAACAATTTACGTTATACGAAGTCTTTAAGTTATTTATGAAGCCGATTTACGCGTTAACAAATCTTATTTTTGTTTCTAAAAAAAAAAAAAGAGCTTATAAGTTTAAAACGAAGACGTTTTACAAATTAACAAACGTTTTATGTCATTAGGAAGCTTTTAAGTTGAAAATGAAATCGTTTTATGATTTAGCAAACTAATTACGTTTATACGAAGCTTTTAGATTAGAGACGAAGTCGTTTTACGAATTCGTAAATGTATTTTTACAAAGTTAGTTTACACGTTGACAAATTTAATTCGAGTATGAAAAGCTTTGAAACCATTCACGAAATCGAATTATGAGATTAGTAAACTTGGCTTGTATCATGTTCATCGCTTGTGTTTGAAAGATTGTAATGAGCGTAAAAGGGCAACTGAAGGTGATTATTTACGAATCCTAACTTTCAAGAGCACGCCAGTAACTACGAAGTTTTGAATCGTGAGTGAGTATACTCACCATGTTTTTAAGAGGCCTTTCTTGTTATTTGCCTAAAGCTAAAGTCATAAGAAAATTTTGTTCTCATGTTTTAAGTTCATAAAACTTATATATGAATGCATATACGCATGTTTGTCTACTAAGTATGTATGTGTATTATGTTTTCATGTTTTACGTTCATTAAATTTATATATGAATACGTTTAAGCATATTTGTCTACTAAGTATGTATGTGTATTAAGTTTTCATGTTTTAAGTTCATTAAACTTATATATGAATACGTATAAGTATGTTTGTCTACGAAGTATGTATGTGTATTATGTTTTCATGTTTTAAGTTCATAAAACTTATATATGAATACGTATAAGTATGTTTGTCTACGAAGTATGTATGTATATTATGTTTTTATGTTTTAAGTTCATAAAACCTATATATGAATACGTATAAGGATGTTTATCTACTAAGTATGTATGTATATGAATTTCATAAGTTCTTAAGACCTATATATGAATCAGTATGAGTATGTATGTGAACGTATGGTTATGTTTATGTCTATGTGTACGTGGAGGAGCTATTCTAGAAACTTTAAGCTTAAGTTTGAGACCCAGGGATGGTGGCTTAGTTCCCGCCTGGTATCACATATGTTACGTTATGATAGATTCAGGGATGGTGGTTTGATTCCCGCCTGAAGTCTAAGTATGAAATTATGTCTCAGCATAGTATGATGTCTGTCCGGATAGGCGTATGTTGCCGCTCGAGTTTGGCCGACTCGGGATGGCAGTAACAAAGTACCTCTAAGAGTCTAGTCTCCTCATTTACGTGAATAATTTACTACGTATGTTTTTCTATAAGTAAAGATTATGTGTAAAACCCCTATTTATGCTATGTTCCTGGGTTTACGTAACTTCATTATGGTTGGTCAACATATTAAGGTTTCTACTAAAGTTAAGCTTTTTGGTATGACTATTCCTTCGCTGGGTTTATGGTTCGAATATGTTGTATTATGTGAAAGCTCTTCAACTAAAATGAATTACGAAAGGCTTTCATATGTTGATATGTACTTTAAGTATGTTTTGGGAGAGAGGGTTTACTCACTGAGCGGTGGTTGTTCATCCTCATTTCTTTTTCCCTTTTTCCCCCAAATCTACAGGTATGTGACTGATACGTGGAGTGTAACAAGGATGGACTTGTTTGGTTTGATTATGACGTAATTATGTAATATTGAATATGTTGTAAGGTTATGTAATTATTTAACTTCTTGTAAAGTTTATGAAAAATAAAAAGCTCTGTATACTCCGGGCGTGTGGCCCGTAGAGTTGTGAACTCCGGCGTGTAGCCGTTGAGATGTTGGTGTTATATAGTACCATTATGTATTGCAGGGTTATTATGTAAGGCTTTAAGCCTGGAAAATGGTCAGTTTTTAGGGGAAACTCTGGCCGTTTTACCCCAGAAAATTGAGAAAATTCTAGCATTCCTAACCCTAGGGTTATACTCAAGACACAATTATGCTATAAGTGGCGTAAGTTTTAAAAATTCGAGTCTTGGCGGGTTATGTCTCAGATAGGTATAAGCAAGTTGCCTTAACAGTCTTTCCCAGGGAAAGGCTGTGGCGTGTAACACGACCCGCTTGAGGTCGGGGGTGTTGCAATCTACATATACATATATGTGTGTACACACACACACACACATATTTATTCACACGCATATACATATGTACAAATGCACACGCGTATACACATACACATACACACACACACACATACATACGTACATATATATGTGTGTATGTGTGTGTGTGTGTGTGTGTGTATATACACAAACATACATACATACATATGCATACATACGTTTTTTTTTTGCGTGTGTGTGTGTGTGTGTGTGTATATATATACACGCACACATGCACATACATATGTGTGTGTATATAGGTTAATACTTCATAATTTTTTGATGAACAAAATTAATGAAGTGAAATGTTTTAATTTTTTAACAAATTCGATGAGTGTTATCATTTTCGCCTATGATAAACATGTAATGTTTGAAGTCTGACAATCATTTTCTATATAGTTGATTACTTAAATCTTAATCCTCAATGTGTAGGTTTACATTGGCAAAGGAATTTAAGAATGGGCAGCATAGGCAAAGAAAATAACAAAAGGTAACTGTTTTATGTTTTTGTATATATTTGTACTAATATTGTACATCATCATATCAAAACAATACAAAAACGAGGTTATATTCCGAACGGGAAAGCGACGTACTTGTCAGCCGTTGGATTGCATTTTTTTCCGATGGAATTTGTGTCAGAATTAGACGGAAATTTAAATTTCCGATGGAAAAAAATTCCGTCGAAATTTCCGACTGAGACAAAATCCGTCAGGAAAAAGTCCCATTTCCCAAAAAAAATTAGATCTGGTTTTTTAAACGCTGGCCTCGCAGTGCTTCATTCTTTTGCAAGCTTCGCAACTTTCACAACGAAGGGAGAGAGCAACAGGGAGAGAGAAAGTGGGGAGCTCATTATTTACTGTGATAGGTGACCGGCGAAGGAGATTGCCGTCATTCGTAATTCACCAGTAAATTGTTTATTTTTAATTAATTTGTTCTTTAAAATTGAAAATTTTGAGTTAATTGCTGTTTTTTGTGGTGGTTGATTTGTTATGACTGGGTTGAAGAGGAGATGCCACCGCCTTCTTGCTGCCCGTTCTGCCGATAATCGGATTATTTTTCCGGGTTTTTAGAGGTTAGTGACACTAAGCACGTAGTTTTATTGAAATTGTTGTGTTTTGAAATTATATCAATTTGGTATGTATTGTTGAATTTTGTGAAATTTAATTTGGTAGCATATGTGTATAGTTTATTTAATTTATTTTATCTGGTAAATTAAGGATGTGGAAAATATGGATGTGAAGTATGTTAATTTTTTATTTGATTTGTGAAGTATATTTGTGGAATAAAATATATTAAGTATGTATCTTTATAAAAATTGTATAATTATTATAAAATGTTGAAATATGTGAAGCATATTTAATATGTTTTGTTTTGGTAAATGATTTAAGTTTGCGAAGTATATTTATTTTTTGTTGGCTTTGTTGTATATATTAATTTTTGGTAAGTATGTCAAGTATATGTTTATTTTGGGTATGTTTAATTTTTTGTATGATTCATTTGACTTGTTAAGTATGTTTATTTTATTTTTTGGTTAATGGCATTTTGTTTATTTTTTGAGCTTGTTTATTTGGATGAAATGTGAAATAAATATTTTAATTTGTGTTTGATTTGTTAATTAGGTTTTTTTGATAAATAAAATAGTTATGTTAAATTTATTTTTTTTGTAGCATATATGTTTAATTACATTGTTATAATTTAGTTTTTTTGTGAAAACTTATTTTCGGAATATGGGAATATAAAATGTGAGCAAATATGAATGTAATGTTTTTTTTTGGGAATATGTGAACAGAAAGTGCTAATTAAACATATTTAATTATTAATTATTGGTGTCATTAGTGAATATAAAATTTATAGTAAATAATTTAATCTTTAATTTAATTTACAATGTATGTTAATTTGGATAAATGAAATAGTTACATTGGTTGTAAGTAGTTATGGATGATGGAACAAAAATTGTTATTAAAATTTTGTGTGCACAAGTAATTTTTGATGTAAATGGTTGTATAATGAAAGGGAAATGTTTGTTTTGGTAATGGTGTTAGTTATGGCCTTTTTGTTAAGAATTTTAGATGGGTAAAAAAAGAAATCATGTTGAATGATAAAAAAAAAAAAATTGCAATTGTTCATGTTCCTATCACAAGCTCGGCGTTGTTTTTTTTTGTTGATTGAAACAGGTTTTTTTTATTATCTTTACCTATAATTATTTATGTGCTTCAAAATTGTGTTAATATTCATACATGAGTTCATTATTGTCTTCTAAAAATTGAATTGTATGATGTGTTACAAGAATTCATTGGTTAAGGGTTAAATTGATTTCTAAAAGATATTTATTGCACTTAATTATAGTATATATAACAATTAAGGTAACTAGATTAGCAACATATGGATGAGCCGTTGTATCATCAATGAATGTATAAGAGGAGAAACTACAAAAATGCTTGGCATCTGCGATGGAATCTCCGGCGGAAAAATTGGAAAATTCTGATGGAAAATTCCATCTCTAACGGAAACTATGATGGACACAGACCCTTTGGGAAATAGCTCGTCGTATATTGCAGTCCGACGGCGTTCGATGGTTTTTCTGACAGAAAAACCCGTCGAAAATTCCACCGGACCATTACCAGGTGCTGCAGAATTTTCCAGGGGAAGAGGAGATTTCCGTCGGATTTTCCGACGAAATTTTCCTTCGGAAAATCCGCCGGAAATCTCCCCTTCCCTCCAAAAAAAATCTGCCTCTAAAAAAAATTTTTTTTTTTCAACTACTTATATACAAAATTAAACAACTACCATAAACAACATATATAATGATTACCAAATACAAATTTTTATATCTGAAAATTAAAAGCGCTAAATTGAAAATTATTCATGATATCCACAAATGTTTTCGATCTATAAGCAGGTCAAATAAATTAATCAAAATCACATAGATTCATGAGATCATCATTGTCATTTTGGGAGTCCTACGCGTTGTCAGAGTCCAAGTTGATTTGGCTGGAAGAACCTGCACTTTGTCCCTTAAGAAATTTCAAAACTTTTTTCATAGTACGCGCTGTCTTCCCTTGTTTCTTGGCAATTTCGCTTATGGCCTTTGCTGGCTTGCTAATACTCTAATTGAAGAGATGTGCTTGCTCTCTTGGATCAAAGTGCTCAGCTGATGAGTGGCATGTAGCCGCAGTTGCGGCTGATTTCTTCAACTTGACCCCCTCAGTGCCAAAACCGTATACACGGCCTTTTTTGTTCAGATTTTCTTTAATCCAAAACTCTTCTGGCTCATAGGGGGCAGTTGAGACCCCTGTTGAGTTACAGCTTGAGTGTACTCCTCCCATTTCTTGTGCTGCTCCTCTTGAAAGTTGTCAAAAATAGAACTATTATATACTAAGGCGAGAATTATAACATATGAATAATATCTTAATAAAATGTGCCGAACTTACATATTTTTTTGCAGATTTCTTATCAACGAATACTTTATCTTTGGCCTTGCAATGAGTGTCCTTAAACAGTTCTTCATATGTAGGTTCCCTACCTAATGCTTTGGCGTACCCAAAAAAAAAAAAAAAAAGTACCAAAGGAACAAATATAACGAAGGATCAAAACCTCATTCCTTACCATACATTGAATATCGGAACTACACTTATTAATAAGCTCATTACTAGCCAGACGCCTCATCCTTTCACTAATTGGGATTGAGCCACACGTATGTAACAAAGGACCAAACCTTCTACATCACTCAATCTATTCTTTTTATTTTGTTGACTCTACTTCTTAAACTTGTCATCCTCGCTCCCATGCTTGAGAATCTCATTCCAAACACTAGGTGATAACCACTTCGACTTTTTGTTGTACTTCCTAGCATATCTAAGAATGTCTCTAATCCGAGTTGCACCTATGTACTCAAAGTTACACCGTATCTAGATTTCACTATCTGAATGTCAGTAGTAGTGTTTCCGTAACAAAGTTGAAGTATATTAGTAAACATATCAAACAATTTAATGATGACATTAAAATTCATTGTAATGCACTCATTAAACCATATGTCTTGTTGGGATTGTTGAACTTCCACCCATGTGGTCTAAGGACGTGGGTACTTACCTATAAAGCTTTCAACAATTTTCTAAACCACACCTGGTATGGAACAAAACTAAGTACAAAAAAAAAAAAATCATTAAAATTAATTATTGTAGGCATGAAAAATATATGATTACCGAAGAAGAAAATTTATACTGAACTTACGTATTACCATCAGGTTGCAAATAAATCTTATTATTTGTGCTTGCAGCTTCACTATGAGGTGTAGGACTTTGTCTATCTCTTCCTATCCCATTATTTTGGACTCCTTCATTATGGACTGAGTGGTTTGGCATTCTAGGCTGACCAACAATCTAATTACTATTGTAGTGTGGGCTAATAGTGCCAAACTGTTGATAAACAAATGGGGTAGCGGAAGTACCACCGATATAAGGATTATTGGGTTGGATACGTGTATTCCCACATGTACTTTGCATGAAATACATCGTATGTGGCTAGTCCATACCCATGCCAAAAAAAGGTGACTGCATATATGGTTGCTCGTTCATGCTATCAAAATAATTTCCAAATGGCTGGGTTGAGTCAAGGAAACCTCCAAACATTCCACTGAAGGTGTTTATTTCATTATTTTCAGCTGGATCATCCTGTGGGGTCAATTGTGGTGCTCCTCTACCTGCACCACTCCTAACGTTTCGATCTCGACCACGTCCACAACTTACTTCAGACATCTAACAAATAAGAATGACATAGACACAAAATACAGCGGTGCAAACATTGATAGTATTGTCATTGAAAAATTACAGTAAATAAGGAAATTTTTAACAACTGAATTGGAATAAATGTGTCAAACACAAACAATTGTTTTTCCTAACTTGTAAATAAAAATATAGTATGTAAACATGCATAAACATCCGTACAACTAAAAGATTAAATCAACCATTGTGGGACACATCGTCATCGTCGTCATCATCACTTTGCAATGTCATATCTCCTTCATCATCATCATCCGTGTCTTCACCTTCATCCTCCTATTCACCTTCTTCATCCTCTTCGTACTTATCATCATCATGTTCACCATCTCCATCATGATCATCACCCCAATCATGTCCATCAACATCATCAGCTTGTGCAGTTTCATCGACTAATGTTGTGGCTATTATGTCATCCACATTCATGGTTATCATTCCTAACTATTGATAGGCAAGCTCTAAATTATCCTTATCTTTAGGGGCACCGTAAGGTTTACTTGGTGTAGCTGCCCACCAATTCACTTATCCTGGTATCTCCTCAGGGTACTTAAGGTATACCACTTAGGTTGCAGTATCAGCAAATATGAATGGGTCAAACTTTTTGTAATATCGATTATGATTAATCTCGGGATAGGGGGTAACTTTAGGATAACGTAGCCCCTAAAGAACATCCGGGTCAAACCACTCATAATTAAAAAGTACACATTTTTAATTGGTTCACCCATGAATTCAATACGAATAATTTCATGAAGTATGCCATTTTAATCATCTGATACTTCACCACCTTCGTCTACTCCTTTGACACACACGCCACAATTGTTTGTAGCTTTACCTTCATTCCTAGCCTTGGTATGAAACCGATAACCATTAACTTTATACCTAAAAAAATACTCCACTGCCATAATAGGTCCAGGAGATAAGTTGACCAAAAAATTTTGCCTCTCATCATCCAACGCCTGGTAAGAATTAACCTATGAGGAAAAAACACATTATTCTTTTTAGAGTAAAAGAACATTTTATAGGAATTGAAGACTAGTTACGAAAAATTACTTACATTGTAGTTAAACCACTGTGCAAATTTGACTCGCTAAATAAGTCAACTTCCACATCACTCGCATTTGGATTATAACCACGGAATTGATGTCTGAACCAACTGTATTTAACGATTCAAATTATTGAATTACTCAACTATTTAAGTATTCAAATGAAACTTTCAATAATTGATAAACTTACTCCAAATATGGTTGCACTTCATCACAATTCAGTAAGATTTGAAGGCGAGAGACACGATACTCCGGCTCAGTAAGATATCTTTTTCCTCGATTTCCAAATAGAGTACCATTGCGATTGAACACCGAAAGAGTTGGCATTTTTGGTTCGGATTGTCGCAGACTATCATTATGCCCAATTCTTGGGCAATGCAAGCTTGACTGAAAATAATAGTCGGCAAAATGTTTAATCTCAAATGCTAACTATGCCTGAACCATGGATGCCTCTACAAGAGCTTTGTTCTTCGGCGTAGGCTTCAACTAGCTAAAATACCTCTCAAAAGGATGCATCCATCGATATTGAATAGGACCGCCCAATAAAGCTTCTTCTACTAAATGAATAGGCAAATATTCCATAACATTCCAAAAATCAGGTGGGAAAACCGTCTCCAATTTACAAAGAATTATAACAATGTTCTTATTCATCTCTTCAAGTATGCTAACATGTAACTCACTGGAGCATAGGTTTCTAAAGAATTCACTCAACTCGACCAAGGATCCCAAAACATCTTCCGGAAGAGCAGCAAAGGCTACTGGGGGAAGATTCTCCAAAAAGACATGATGATCATGACTTTTCATATTTTGGAGCTTTGTGTTAGATGGATCAACTCAATTTCCCACATTTGAATAGTAACTATCAAGCACATGAACCTCCCACAACCATTAGCAAACAACCCTTTTTTGAGCTAACAGTGCAAACTTGGTTTTCAGCTTACACAATCTATCAGTGGACCCTCTTGTAGCTAAGTTCAACTGTTGCCTACTGCACAGAATAGACATATCCATTGTTGCTTTTATATCATCCTCTGTTTTTCTCGGAACATTCATCACTGTGTTTATAATATTTTCACTGAAATTTTTCTCAATACGCATAACATCAAGGTTGTGCCTCAAAAGTTGATGCTTCCAATAAGGAAACTCCAAAAAGATACTTTGCTTTGTCCAGTTGTGTTCATTTTTTCGGAATTCGAGAATTTGGAATTCTACCTCTGTAGTCACTTTAGGCAATTTAGATGCTACATCAGACAATATTTCATCAGAAATCCTTCGAGGAAGGCCAATGTGTATGCACTTCCCTTTACGAAAAGCAACTTTATTAGCTCTAAAATAATGATTCCGAGATAAGAACCGATGATGGCAATCGAACCAAGATGGCTTTCGTCCATGCTGTAACTAGAAGGCACAATTTTGGTGCATACAAACCGGACATGCTAACAGCCCATGAGTACTCCAACCGGACAACATAACATATGCGGGAAAATCATTGATTATCCACAATAATGCAGCATGCAATCTAAACGTTTTCCCACATGAAATATCAAATGTATCCTCCCCAACATCCTGGAATAATACAACTTAAAAACATGAATGGAGTGGTCATACACATATCCGGAGGCAGATTATAAGGTGTTGACCACCCAGAGTACGATCTTCCAGATACGAAAAATAGTGTAAAACTATCAGTACATAGACCTAACCTCACATTCCGAGGCTCTGCTGTGAAATTTGGATACTTTTGATCAAAATGCTTCTACGCTAGTCCATCCCATAGATGTTGGAGAATACCCTATTCTTGGCAGTGCTCATGGTGCCATCTCATGTGGGCAGCAGTACTTTTTGAGGCATACAGTCTTTGTAATATTGGGATTAAAGATAGGTAGTGCATTCTAGCACATGAAACCTCCTTATGACCTTGTTGGTTGGAGTTCTTTAATAATCATCTTGCATGTCCACAAAATTTGCATGCAGACATACCCTCATCATGTTAATAATAAATCATGCAACCGTTCGAACAACAATCAATTTCCTAAATATCCATGCCTAAATCTCTCACTTTTCTCAGCTGTTGATGATAATTTTTTAGAATGCGACTTTCAAGAGGGCATATATCTTTCATCAGACCAGCAACTTTGTTGAAACAACATTGAGACATGTGGTGGCCTGATTTAATACTAAATAGCCTCACAGGCATTTCTAGTGCAGTTATATTACACCTTTCATACAAGGGTCTTTGGATAGATTCAAGCATAGTATAAAATGCCTCAGGATTTATATTATGAGAGCTGCTTATGTTCATTTCATTAGCTTAGAAGGCAGTATGAAGCATGTTCTCCATATGATTATGATCATTGTGATCGTAATCATAATTCATAGATTGCGAACTACTTGCACCCCTTACGTCCGAATTATCTTGTTCCCCATGACTTGTCAAATACCAATAATTCTTCACAAATACCTTTCTATACAAATGAGGCTTTACAACGTCAGGTGTAAAATATTACATATTCTCGCACTTCATGTATGGACATCTATATACTTCATTAATTTTATACTCCTCCTGATTTTGTGCAAATTCATCAAACATATTTACTCCCATCAACCACTCATTTCTAAGCCCATGTCCATCAGGATTTCTCCTCTTATACATCCATTGACGATGCAATAGCCCATCCATATGTTGCTAACCTGGTTACCTTAATTGTTATATATAATATAATTAGTTTCAATAAATATCTTTTAGAAATCAATTTAACCAATGACCAATGAATTATTGTAATACATCATACAATTCAATATTTGAAAGACAATAATGAACTTACGTATGAATATTAACATAATGTTGAAGCACATAAATAATTATAGGTAATGATAATAATCATTTGCTTTTTTGCCCATCTAAAATACATAACAATTAAGCCATAACTAGCATCATTTATCAAAACAAACATTTCCTTTTCAACATACGGCCATTTAAATCAAAAATTACTTGTGCACACAAAATCTTAATAACAATGTTGTTTTATAATCGATAACTACTTACAACTATTTCATTTATCCAAATCAACAAACATTGCAAATTAAATTAAAGAATAAATTATTTAATATAAATTTTATGTTCAAGAATGACACCAATAAAGAAAAATTACATTCATATTTAGTTCACATTTTACATTCCCATATTTCGAAAATAAATTTTCAGAAAAACCTAAAATATGACAATGTAATTAAACATATATGATAGAAAATTTTTTTTTAATATAACTATTTTACTTATCATAATAAACCTAATTAAGCATCAAACACAAATTATACTATTTATTTCACACTTCTATCAAATAAACAAACCCAAAAAAACAAAATACTATTAACCAAAAAATAAAATAAAAATACTGAACAAATCAAACAAATCATACAAAATACTAAACATACCTCAAAAAAAAAGTATATTTCACATACTTACAAACAATTAATATATGCAACAAATCCAACAAAAAATGAACATACTTAACAATGTTAAATCACTCACCAAAACAAAACATATTATACATGCTTAGCTACTTACAACTATTTCATTCATCCAAATCAACATACATTGCAAATTAAATTAAAGATTAAATTACTATAAATTTTATATTCGCTAATGACACTAATAAAAAAAATTACATTCATATTTAGTTCACATTTTATATTTCCATATTCCGAAAATAAATTTTCGCAAAAATCTTAAGTACGACAACGTAATTAAAAATATATGCTACAAAAAAATAAATTTAACACAACTATTTTACTTATAATAATAAGCCTAATTAAGCATCAAACACAAATTAAACTATTTATTTCACACTTCATCCAAATAAACAAACCCAGAAAAAACAAAATACTGTTAACCAAAAAATAAAATAAAAATACTTAACAAATCAAACAAATCATACAAAAAATTAAACATACCTCAGAAAAACATATACTTCACATACTTACAAATAATTAATATATACAACAAATCAAACAAAAAATAAACATACTTAACAAACTTAAATCACTTACCAAAACAACACAAATGATGCATGCTTAGCTACTTACAGGTATTTCATTCATCCAAATCAACGTACATTGCAAATTAAATTAAAGATTAATTATTTACTATATATTTTATATTCACTAACAACACTAATAAAAAAAATTACATTCATATTTAGTTCACATTTTATATTCCCGTATTCCGAAAATAAATTTTCACGAAAACCTAAAATACAACAATGTAACTAAACATCTATGCTACAAAAAAAATAAATTTAACATAAATTATCAAAATAAACCTAATTAACAATCAATCAAAAATTAAACTATTTATTTCACACTTCATCCAAATAAACAAACTGAAAAAAAATAACAAAATACTATTACCCAAAAAATAAAAAAAACTTAACAAATCAAACAAATCATACAAAAAATTAAACATACCTAAAAAAAATATACTTCCAATACTTAAAAAAAATTAATATATACAACAAATCGAACAAAAAATAAACATACTTAACAAACTTAAATCATTTACCAAAACAAAACACATTATACATGCTTCACGTACTTCAACATTTTATAATAATTATACAATTTTTACAAATATACATAGTATATTTTATTCCGCTTGTCCAAATAAATATACTTCACAAATCAAATAAAAAATTCACATAATTCACATCCATATTTTCCACATCCATATTTTACGAAACAAAATAAATTAAAGAAACTATAGAAATATGCTTGAAAATTAAATTCCATAAAATTTAACAACACATACCAAATTAATATAATTTCAAAATACAACAATTCTGCTGACCTTCAAATATCCGAAAAAATAATTAGATTACCGGCAGACGGCGGTGGCAAAGGAACGAGTGGCGACGGCATCGGTAACAGGGGTTGCGGCGGCGGCGGTAGGAGCAGGGGCGGCAACTCTTCAACCAATTCATAATAAATCAACCATCATAAAAAACACCAATTAACTCACATATTTTAATTTCAATGAACAAATTAGCTAAAAATAAATGATTTATCGTTGAATGATAATTGACGACAACTCTTTTTTCCGATCACCAGCCACCGGAAACCATGAATCTCCCTCTTTCTCTCTCTACGTTGCTCCCTCTCTTTCCCTTCGCAGCTCTCTCTCTCTCTCTTCGCGGCTCAATTGAACTCATGCATGCCCACCTGAAACATAAAAACCAAATTTGAAATTTTTTGGGAAAAGTGCCAGAAGTTTCTAACGGAAATTTCATCAGATTCCAACGGAATCTAACGGAAGAAGATGCCGTCGGAAATTCAAAATTCCGTCGGAATCCGATGGTTTTTCCGTCGGAAACTCCGCTGCCTTCCAGCGAACGCCCGGGCCATCGCCTTTTCCGTCGGAGTAAGACACCGTTTTTTTAGTGAATCCTGATGGACATGGGCTTAGAAAGAGTCGTTGATGGAATTAAATATGTTTGATGAATTTGGACAAAATTAGGAGTAGTATAGAGTTAATGGAGCTAATGAAATGAACATGAGTAGCTCCCATGACATAAATCGTGAGACATTTTACACTATGCTTGAATCTGCCCAAAGACCCTCGTATGAAGAGTGCAAGATAACTGAACTAGAAACATCTGTAAGGCTACTTAGTATTAAATCAGGCCAGTCTCAATGTTGTTTCAGCGAAGTTGTTAGTCTGATGAAAGAGACAAGCCCTCCTGAAAGTTGCATTCCAAAAAACTATCATCAGCAGGTGAGAAAAGTGAGAGATTTAGGCATAGATGTTCAAGAAATTGATTGTTGTCCGAATGGTTGCATGATTTATTATAAACATGATGAGGCTTTGTCTGCATGCAAATTTTGTGGATATACAAGATGATTATCAAAGAACTCCAACCAACGAGGACATAAGGAAGTTTCACGTGCTAGAATGCACTCATACCTTTAATCCCAAGATTGCAAAGATTGTATGCCTCAAAAAGTACTGCTGCCCACATGAGATGGCACCATGAGCACTACCAAGAACCAGGTGTTCTCTGGCATCCATCAGATAGATAAACGTGGAGGTATTTTGGCCAAAAATATTCAAATTTTGTAGCAAAGCCTCGGAATGTAAGGTTAGGTCTATGTGCTGATGGTTTCACACCATTTTAACTATCTGGAAAGATCGTATTCCATGTGGCCCATTGTTGTTACACCTTAAAATTTGCCTCCAGATATGTGTATGACCATTCCAAACACGTTTTTAAGTTGTGTTATCCTAGGTCCAATAGATCCAAAGAATAGAATTGATGTGCACTTTCAACCCTTAATTGATGAGTTGAAAATGCTATGAGATGTTATGGTGGATACATTTGATGTTTCATACGGAAAAACTTCTATATTGCATGCTGCATTAATGTCAATAATCAATGATTTTCCTGCCTATGGAATGTTGTCCAGTTTGAGTACTCATGGATTGTTAACATGTTCGGTTTACATGCACCAAAATTGTGCCTTCCAGTTACAGCATGGACGAAAGCAATCTTAGTTCATTTGCCATCGTCAGTTCTTGCCTTGGAATCATTGCATCAGAATCATTGTTTTAGAGCTAATAAAGCTGCTTTTCGTGAAGGGAAGAGCATACACATTGGCCCTCCTCGAAGGATTTCAGGTGAAATATTGGCTGATGTAGCATCTAAATTGCCTAAAGTGACAACATAAGTAGAATTTCAAATTTCCCAATTTCAGGAAAATGAGCATAACTGGACAAAGCAATGTATCTTTTAGGAGTTGCCTTATTGGAAGCATCAACTTCTAAGGCATAACCTTGATGTTATACATATTGAGAAAATTTCAGTGAAAATATTATAAACCCAGTGATGGATATTTGTTCATCTTAAATTTATACCGCAAGTGCACGGTGTAGTTGTAGTTAGCACGCGGCAAGTACGAGTCGTATTCCACAGGGAACTTGGTTCCAAGAACTAATTAGATTTCTTAATATAGGCGATCATAATTGTTGATTGAGAATTAAACTAAGAGAAATTCTAACGGCTAAATAGTGAAATAAATAGCAGAATGAGAAATACCTAGGTTGGAATTAACAGCACGATTATGCTAGCGGAACCAATTACTAACCCCATCAAACAATCCCAAACATGCATCATGAGTAGATAGATTACCAGTTAAGCCCATCTTCTCCCTCTTTTAAGGGTCGAAGACTAATCCTAGAACTGTAGTCTCGCATTTTCATGGGACTAAAATCATAGCATTACAAGATCTACAATCTCGAATCTCAATTAGAACCTTAATTATTTTCATATTAAAATCCTAATTGTCTACTAAGTCACTCTAAGTAAAGGTCTCGTCTTTCAACATTCCCCTAAACCCGAATAATAAAAGATGAACACCCTCTCAGACATTTCATCGAACATGTGGTGTGCGTAGCATAAATCATGAATGCAAGCGTGAGGAAAGTAAGGGGTTGGGGCCAGATTTTGATTCCACTAAACATAATCGACTTTAATCCAAACGCAAGTTGGGGAATTAGCCATGCATCATCACACAAGCAACAATCATAAATCCAATTTCACCAAACATGATTCAATTCAAAAACCTAAAGTAGCAACAAAAAGGAGAAAGAGAAACAAGGAGACAAACTTGAATTAATTCACTGCAATGTAGAACAATCTTCAATGTCGATGAATCCAGCACAAGCATGAAAAATAGAATCTCTAAATAAAACCTTCAATAATCCTCTCTATCATGCTCTCTAGGGAAAGGAAATAAATGAATGAGATAACCCCAAAAAAAGCACCCCCCGAGAATGCAAAGCGCGACGACAAGAAAAGGAGAGGGCGGCACTGGTGTGCACAGCGACACGGCGTGGTTGTGCCCCCCGTCCTGAGGTGGCATGGTTGTGCCACCCAGCACGGGGTGGCCATGCCACCTTGCTAGCCGGTGCGTCGTGCTGGTCTGTCACAGCACGGTCGTGCCAGCTAGCGCGGGGGCTCTGTGCCGAATTGCTGGAACTTCCATGTGGCGTCAAGCGATCGTTTTTGTGACTTTAAAGTCGCCTCCCTGGCATTCCTTTCTGCTAAATATTGCCTATCTTTCCGTTCCTTCAACAAAGTCCCTAAAAATACAGAAAGATGTTGTATGAGTGAAATGTATGCCAAAAGAGGCCGAATTGACCATTTCCTGGCACAATCGAACATGAAAACGCAAGAGAAATGAAGTCAAATAGGAGCTAAAATATGGTCGAAATAGAGGTTTATCAATGTTCCAGAAAAAACAAAGGATGATATAAAAGCACAAATGGATATGGCTATTTTGTACAGTAGATAAGAGTTGAACTTAGATACAAGAGGGTCTATTGATAGATTGCATAAAGCCGAAAGAGGGTTGTTTGCCAATGATTACGGAAGGTTCATGTGCCTGATGGTTATTGTTCTAATGTGGGAAATTAGGTTGATCCATCTAACACAAAGTTTCAAAACATGAAAAATCATGATCATCATGTGTTTTTGGAGAATCGTCTTCCAGTAGCCTTTGTTGCTCTTCCGGAAGATGTTTTGGGACCCTTGGTCGAGTTGAGTGAATTCTTCGGAAACCTATGTTCCAGTGAGTTCATGTTAGCATGCATGAAGCGATGAATAAGAACATTGCTATAATTCTTTGTAAGTTGGAGACAGTTTTCCTTCCTGGAATTTGGAATGTCATAGAACATTTGCCCATTCATTTAGCATAAGAAGCTTTGTTGGGTGGTCCTATTCAATATCGATGGATGTATGCTTTTGAGAGGTATTTTGGTTAGATGGAGCCTACAGTAAAGAATAAAGCTCGTGTAGAGGTATCAATGGTCCAAGCATACTTAGCATTTGAAATTAAACATTTTGCTGAGCATTATTTTTAGTCGAGCTTACATTGCTCAGGAATTGGGCGTAATGAGAGTATGCGACCATGTGAACCACAAATGCCAACTCTTTCGGTGTTCAATCATAAGGGTGCTCCATTTGAAAATCGAGAAAAAAGATATCTTACTAAGCCAGAGTATCGTGTCATTCGTCTTCACATCTTACTGAATTGTGATGAAGTGCAACCATAGTTGGAGTAAGTTTATCAGTTATTAAAATTTTCATTTGAATACTTAAATAGTTGAGGAATTGAATAATTTGAATCTTTAAATACAGTTGGTTCAAACATCAATTCCACGGTCATAATCCAAACGCGAGTGATGTGGATGTTGACTTATTTATCAAGTCAAATTTTGCACAGTGGTCTAAGTACAATGTAAGTAATTTTTCATAACTAATTTTTAATTCTTACAAAATGTTTTTTTTACTCTAAAAAGAATAATGTCTTCTTTCCACATAGGTCAATTCTTACTAGGTGTTTGATGATAAGAGGCAAAAGTTTTTGGTGAACTATCTCTTGGACCTATTATGGTGGTGGAATGCTTTTCTGGGTATACAGTGAATGGTTTTCGGTTTCATACCAAGGATGGGAATGAAGGTAAAGCCACATATACTGTGGCATGTGTGTCAAAGGAGTAGGCGAAGGTGATGAAGTATCAGGGGATTATTATGGCATACTTCATGAAATTATTCGTGCTGAATTCAGGGGTGAACCAATTAAAAATATGTACT